>MAYD01358700.1:0-12785 GCA_001909325.1 Ruellia speciosa
GGTATTACATAAATGACTATTCGGACCGGATAATTAATTAAATTCTTTTCGCCTCATAGGCAACTCGATCGATAGCAGCTCTTAGGACGCGTGTTTCCTTTTGCTGTAGAGAATCTCAAGACTATTGATTAAGGTATGAACTCATACATCGGGCAACCATAAGTCCCATTTAAACCATTAAAGTACCAAATATTATTTGGTCGGGTAAATTTGAATATCTTGCTTGCCATGAAGCATTTTATGATTATGCCTTTAAATTCAACTTTATTATATTTAGCTTGAATTTATTTATCGATGAATGTGTTATTCCGTGATCTTGTGTGCTTTGCTTCCATATGCATAATATACCATTTATTGAATTGGATGGCATGCAAGATACTAAGCCTTCCCGTACTTGATCGAGTCGTTCACGATACCCTTGTATCAAGAAGGATTTGGGGCGAATAAGAAGATGAATCATATCATTAATCGAATATTAATGCATCATCTAATTGACTTAAATACGAACACCGAAATAATGAGTGGATATGTCGCGTGCTTTTGAGTTAATCATCTTAAGCCTTTTTAAACTAGGAAACGATCTTTCCCAGTAACCCTATTCTACTCGTCGGGGGTAGCTCCCATTACACGAGGTTTGCCGGTGATTTAAGAATAAATGAACAGAATACAGCTGCCGTCTCGGTTGAACCGAGCGGAGAAACAGTGCCCTCTGTTTTCGAGAAGCTAAGAACTACGCATTAATTCCTTCTCACCTCTATTAATGTTGCCTCTGTTCTGTTGTATCGATCAGGTGATTCCATCTGCACTGGACTTTGGTTCGCTGATATAGATTTCGTAATCCACTCTGAATGCCTGGTTTTCCGGATTCGTGGAGCACGCTATGTGGGGACTGTCCGCAGTGTACGCGTTGATGGTGTCCTGAGTTGTGCCGCAGGTCGCCCGTATGCGAGGCCAGCATTTAACTATATGTGTATACACTTGGCTTGCAGTTCCAAATACACACATGTATAGCACTTCGCCTCCCGATTTTAGTGGAGCCTAAGTGTTGCTTGTTGCATAATTTCAAAGTCATACTTTTAAGCTGCTCATTGCTTATATATTTGAAGTTGTGCATATCATGTCATTATTCAAACTCGATATATGTTGCATTATTTTTTAAATGGACCCTGGGATAATATTTATGGATATATTGCCCAGTGTCTCACGATCGTGTGGATTGTACAATCTTTGTATGTATGCATTTCATACTTAGTCTCACGACTAATGATGCTACGTGTTGCATCTCAGGTGGGACTGATGGCCGTGAGGACGCACCTCAGGCTAGCCGTTAGGAGATCTGGTTATCACCTGATGGGTTTTGTGAGGTCGAGAGAATTTCTTGATATATAACCACGTGCTAACCTTGTATTTGGTTACAGGTTTTTATCAACTTTTGTCTGTCGAACCTCATGTATTCATTTTGAAATCGGCTTGCACTAATTGACCGAAGTCCCGGTGTGGGACATTCTTTTGACGACGAACGTATGTAATTAACTCTTGCTTAATTTTTTTGTATTCTTATCTATGTGTTGATTTTATTCCAAGCATGTGGCTGTGATCAGAGGGGACGTTGCTTCCTGAAATCCAGCGTACTCTGGTAGGACGAGACAATTAGGAGCCTTAGCATCGAGCTTATGGCGGGATTAGGGTTAGATTCCGTTATAAGTTAGATGTGGTGGTGACGTGTCTGGTTTTGGGGATCGGGGTGTTACACGTGCCACTGTTACATAATTCACGAAAAAGTGAGTGCCACGCAAAGTAAATGAATTTCGTAAAAGAGAAAAGAAATAAATGACTTATGTATTCGTCGTTCGTGTGGGACTGGTGGCCCGCCCCTGCCTCTTTCTCCTCCTTGAGTAGGTGCACATGCGAATGGCTAACGTACCAGTCCAAGCAATCGGGATGGCATGTGTCGGGGTCGTCCTAGCACGAAACATGTGAGTTCAGATGCAACAAATAAGTATCCGGAAAGGAGTCCCAGGCATATGCCACAACCACCACCGTGTGCTCGACCCAATATGCCTTGGCAACCTAAGGATGGTTTGCTAAAACAAGCCGCATGATAATGCCCGAGATGATCTGCACATATTCGAGCTGGCGGAGAACCCGAACGGAGATGTAAGGCTCCAGGATGTCCCGGTACCCCACCCAGGTGTGCATAATGGTCCACAGGACTATGGTGGCCTGGTCCAACCCGAACGACATCCACATCACTTGCAAAGCGAGATTCAGACACACCGTGGCATAGAGCATGTGTCAAATTATAAAACATGGGAAAATTACAGACATATGCGCAGAATATAAATGAAACGTCGTACCTCTACCGCGGTAAGCCGATCTAGCTGAGCACATAGTGCGTGCAGGCGCGTGTTCGTGTTCGGCTCAGGCCGAACACTTCATGTAGCGGCACCACTAGCCTCTCACGATGGGGCCAGAAAGCAAGGGAAGTACTTGTAGATCCAAGCCTACAGCAGCGTCAGGCATCCGGTGAACTAGGCGCAATCCCCTCGGCTAGTGATCTCTAGTTATCTATAGAGATACGCTAGCGCGCTCGAGCCCCACGAAAATATCGCGGCACCCTCCACCCCCTCCCTGACCTCCCACATATGGTGTAGTCTAACATGGTTCCCACTCTTGTCCGTGAACAAGGTGGAACCCAGTGCCAGCCATATCCATGTAGTGGCTGCGGTTCGCGGCATCCGCCCAGTCATGCACCGGCACATAACAGTGTCTCCGCGCACGCCTCTGCCATTGTAATCAGGAGCGGTCAACGTAGGGACTCCAAGGAGCGCCATCGTCTCCTACTTGAGGTCCTCCATTGGTGGGTCCTCAGTAATCATCGTTCCCTCCAACAGCAAGCGAAGTATGTGCCACACATCGTGCAGCATGATCATCATATCCCCGAACGGCAAGTGGAATGTGTTGGTATTGGGCTACCAGCGCTAAACAAGCGCCAATACCAACACCGCATTGATATGCTTAAACATGGTGGCTTGGAGGTGCGCCATTCCTGTCCCATCCACCAACACTCAGACCACCGCCAACATCTGCCTGTATGCCCCCGACAGTGTACGACAGAACAACATCCGGGCCTAACACTTCAACGTGCCTCTAATCACACCCTCCGCCATCCGCGAGGCCACATGCCCGAGGAAACTGGGGATGATAGATGCATCGATCGGGCCACCAGATACGGGTTCCGTGACCATCCAGCTCCTATCCACCGAGGCCCTGGACCTCCAGCTGGTGCCTGCAATAATATGAAATTCGGGCGCTAATAATGCAATCATAATTTCGAACGTATGAAGTCAAGCATTGTAACATTTTTTACCTAATGTTGGTGTCGTGCTTAATAAATGGCCGTCTCTACCGTGCACAAGTCGATGCCACGGCGCCTCTGCCGAGCTCTCCATGGATGATGTCGAGTACTCGTCATCACCACCGGATGCAACCGCCTCCTTCTGCATGGCCACCGACGTGACCTTCCCGACCTGCTCCTGTATCGACTCATTCGCCTTGTCCCTCTCCACCCAACGATGCGTTCGCGCCCTCTTCTCCTCGGTCACCCTACGAGCAAACCCCATCACGCGGCACGATCGCGTGTGGCGTTGACCCGAATATGACCCAGCACCTCCGCATAGCTTCGCCTGCAGTGAATCAACACATTTATGAATAATATGGCTTATATTCGGACAAATTCGGCCAAAAAAAGTCCAGGCCAATGCCTGGGCGAGGCTCGGGCATCCAGAAACCGGGCTAAGCCCATGGCTCAGGGGGGGTCGGGTGGAATTCTTCACCGGCCCACCAGTTGGTGGGCCGGAATCCTCCCCCGGCCTAACCACGCTCGACCGGACCAGCCCTCGGCCAAGGCTGGATCTTGGTTGGGCCACTGGCCCGAACGAGGTAGGATCCCGTCCGAGGCCACGGCCCGACGGGATTCGATTCCGGTTCCGGCCCCGTGCTCCTTCGCGGCAGCCCACTTTTTTGCCATCTTTCCCCTTTTTTGATGGTTTTCGCGTTCCGTAAGTCCGAATAAGCCCTTCCCCTTCCATGTGGTTGCTCCGCTATCTCACCGTCAGTTTTTGGCTACTTTGATTAATTTGGCTTGAGAGAAAATTTTTAGAGAAATAAAATATGCAAAGGTTGAAACGTAAAATTTGAAAAAAAGGAGGTGGCGTATAAAAAAGAATGGTAAATAGCAATACACATTGATTAATTACGGATGAGATTTTTTGTCACAATTAATCGTGGGATATATGTGCTATATATGATAAAAAATATAAATTTTATTTTTTAAATATTATAACCCATAATGGCTAAAGTGTAAAATGAGCTCTCTAATTGAAAGAATATATATGATATATAAAATTTATGGAAGAGATGACATCATTCCGATTATTTGGGGCATTACCAAATGCCCAAATACAAGGATGCATGAAAGAGAAGGGAACTAATAAATAGGGTTAGAAATACATCACTGTCTTCATTCATTCATTCCATTTACTTGCTACAATTAATAATCTATAGAAATGGCAGTACTGCACTATTGGACATTTCTGAAGTTTTCTTGATTGAATAATACTATCTGGAGTAGTTGGGTTAAATATGGACAGTGTTTTCCTTTCCCCAGTGGTGACAGTTTCGAGCTTTGGGGACTAAATTGAATTTTGAAAACTCCTAGAATTGGCTTTATTATCAAGATATTTTTCCCCTTCTGGTCCTGGAAAGTATTTTGTGCCTTTCGAGCCTCTTCCTCCAAGTTTTTGCACCCTCGCTCCATTCTCAATGTTTGCATCAATAGTCTCCATTCTCAAAGTTTGCATCAATAGTCTACATTATTAGGATTGATCTACCGACATTAATTGGTCAACTTAACTCGTGAGTCCACCTTTTAAAAGTATATGTATTTATTCACACGGCAAATCCACATTGGTCCAACAATATTTACTTAAACAGTAATAATTATTTTACGCATTTTATTTATTAAACATATCAAAATAATTAAATTAATATTTATTACTAAATTATCTTTATCATGTATCGTTTTTTAATTGACGAACAATTTTATGTGTTTACAATTATTATTTTGTATTGGTTTTTTTATTTATATAGGAGGGATTAATTAAAATTTAAAACCAAAAATACGAATTAAATTATGTGTGAAAATTGTAAAACCTCAAAATAAAGATAACTAAAATGGTTTCTAACATGGTGATTGATTGTAAAGTTGGAAATGGGGGTAATTCTTACGGAATAAGTATTACTAGAGTCTTGTTCTAGCATAGCGCATGTTTACCAACTGTTTGCACAACTAAGTAATGGTATTAGCGTGAACAAGATGTAAAGAGTTGTGTCCACACTTTGTCAACAACTCGCAGAATCAAGTAGAGTAAAACAAAAACAATCACAGGAACAACACAAGGTTTGTTGACCCACTTCGGACCAAAATGTCCTATTCTGGGAATACCAATTCAGGATAGACTTAACTAAATCAACACTCACACTGTTGACAAAAATCTTGATCTAATCTAGACCCAAAACTCTACAAACTCTTCCCAATTGATTATCCTTACACTAGATCCTACTAGCAAGAATAATGGTTGTTACCCAGTAACCCCAACCATTGTGAGACAACAACTCTAACCAATTAAGAGTATGTACAAATTCTAATCAGGACTAATCAGTTCTATACAACAAGTCTAACCTAGAAAAATTCCCAAAACAATAAACTCAAAAATACAAAGATATCTAACACAAGATATCTTATAGAAAAACACAATGTTGTCCAGTCATTAGGATCGCAGAACAACAACAAAACTCCAGTTCGTGCTTCAAGAATCTTCAGTGATCTTAATTGTAGACTACAACTTGATTAAGAACCCAATCTTCATGAACAACGAATTACAGATCTAACAAATATATGAACTCTCAATATGTGGATCTGCTCACTCAAAGAATAACAATCACTCAATGTGTAAACACTCTAAAACTGTGAGTGAAATCTTGTAGAACTCTCAAGAATAATTCTCTGAACATTAAGAGTGAATAATATTCTCTAATCTCTCACACAAACTAACTGAGAAGGAAGCTATATATAGAGTGTCAACCAACTGGTTCGTCACAGAGCTCGAATAGCTTCCAGAATCATCATATCAGCAACTGCTCATATCTGTTAATTGTCAGTAACTGCAACAGTTGTAATATTCTTAGTGTTGGTGTGTTGTTTCGACTATGCTCTAACAACCATGTAAAATATTTCAAATAAAACATAGTTAGTAGCACCTGCACATGCTAACATGTACTATTGTTAATGTAAAGTAATCACATCAAATAATATTTTTTTTCCAATTTTGCATTTGTTAACTGCATATGAGTTTTCTGTTTTTTTCCACCAAATACGTTCCATAATTTGGATACAGTTACAATGCGACAGCCAATTTATAAGAACATTATAACCACACATGAATTATAGAGCAAAAGGCATATATAATTTAGCAGTGCAACCAATACTTTATAACCACCTTCATTCACATGTAAATATCGTTTACAAAATTTTATATAATATATTAAGATAATTTATAAAAGTAATAAACTATCCTTATAAAATAATTACTGTTTTTATTAACAGAATAGTAGGTAATATTAATACCTTAAAATTTGTAAGCCGATAATTATTTATAAAATATTTTTTTTTATAAAACGATATTTATATGCAAATGGAAGATATATATTTCATCAGTAAATATCATTACACAATTCAGTGATATTTCTTTCTTTCTTTTTTAAAGGGAATCACTCATAATATTGACTAAACTCATAATACAACTTAAAACTACCTACGTACCCAAAATGGGATCAAGCCCTACGTAATTCTATCCGATAAACCCAAGATTCCAAGAAACAAAACCAGACGCAAGACATAAAGGCAGTCTAACAACAAAACAACCACAAAAAACCAAAAAATACAACAAATCATGCCTAGCAATAATGAATGCAAACAAAGTGCAAAACTACTATATGCGGTGTGCTCATCCTGACACTGCTAAATTTTAGGTCAAAGCATCGAAATCCTGCAAAACCAAGGAAGTATATAACCGGAAAGCACTCTAAGATGCCCGATATAACATAACCATTAATGTCGAAACAACAACTATAGCACCCAAAGAGTGCCAAAACCTCAAAACAAAGAAAGTCTACCCAAAACATGACTTCATTCGTCATACCTCCAGTATCCATGTCACCCTCAAAGAATCCTCAAAACTCCAAAAAACTAGAAAGACTTCTAGATAGAATGATTGTTCACTATCCATGGGGACCCAAACACCTGACAGTTCCAAGATAGGATCCTTATACCTTTAGGTGTGTCTGATCCTCAACTAAACTACCAGATCTCTTGAAAGATGGAGGATCTTACCTTATTGTTCAGAAAGATCCATCCGCAATGCAAATTTACTATGATTTCCTCTATTTCAGACTCATTGTTCTCTCTATCAACGAAGATGACAGTTCTAGCCCTCTCAAAAGCTATCTCAAATCTGTTAACTGTAACAACCA
The DNA here is from genome assembly GCA_001909325.1 of Ruellia speciosa. NCBI lineage: Eukaryota > Viridiplantae > Streptophyta > Magnoliopsida > Lamiales > Acanthaceae > Ruellia > Ruellia speciosa. The sequence goes on from MAYD01358700.1 coordinate 7,594, forward strand.
CACCTTCTAAAACTAAGAAATGCTCCAAGATCTCGGGCCCAATTTAAGATCAATCTCTTCCACAACTCAGTGACCTAATTTTCGAGATGAAAACCCACTGGATTGCCAATTACGATCATTGGCACTTGATTGTGAAAGCAAGAAACATAAATCCACTCAGAGAAGCTCTACGAAGAATCAAGAGAATGACGGAATTTCAAAAGTCTATTTACAACGATCGTCGATACTTGATTGTGAAACCAAGAATACAAATCCACTTAGGGAAGTTCTACGAAGAATCGAGAGAAGAAAGCGAGCGAACAATTTTAGAAAATGTTGATTTTCTTTTTCGCATCCTACTTATTCCACATTGACACAGATTCCACAAGAAAAATATTCTTACTTATTTAACACAACCAAAAAGGTTGCGATTGAGAAAAAAACAAAAAAAGTACCACCACCTTTAATTATAAGATCATACTGCATACAGGTTGTCTAAGCGATTTAAATATTTAATCATCCATGATATTCAAGAGGTTATTTCCATATGGTCAAAATAAAATAATCTATTTTCTTGAAGAATGACACTCCACATTTATCCAATGATATTTCAATATCATTTAGCAATAAAATATTTAAAGTATATTTAGCAGTATATCATATATAGTTGAGCGATTAAGATATATATTTAGTAATTTTGGTAGATAATTAGTTAATTTTGCTAGAGTAATTCAAAAATATTGAAGAAACAATTCAACAACAAATTTTGTCACATGATATCTTGACAAAGATGTTGTAACACGTCCACTTTCTAATGGACGCCACGCGGTACTGGCTAATCTAAACTATTGGCCAGATAGTTTAGGCTCATCAACACAAGACAAGATCTAATTAAGCAATTAATCATTTGAGTTCTAATTAAACAATTCCGGATAAGGAAAACCTAAACACATAATTTTATATAATACCAACACGCTCAGTACATGTCATAAAACAAAAGGTACAACACTTTATTACATACTACAAAATTACTATACTAACGAATAGAGAAACATGAACTAAGTCCAACACAACAAAACAAAACGATAGGTCATCTTACCCACCCTAGATATACCACTCATGTCTGGCAAGACTACCTAAAAAGAGAAACATAAAAATAAGGGTCAGCAAAAGCTGAGCAAAGGGTTCCTCCGTAGGCAGAAGCCTCTTTCTTTAAAAAGATTTGGAGGTAAAGATAAACAATCTCTTTATAAAATCACGAGAACAATTTCATATATACTGGTAATTAATAAATAATTAAATAAATACATAATTTAAAGTGTATATGATGTGTGACTTTAACATCCACCTATCTACCTAAATGCAATACAACAAAGTATTATGCCTAGCATGCATCATGTCGAACTCATCAGCAGTCTGGAACACTATATGACTCTCACCTACGGATATCAAACAAACCCTCATGATGTCTATTCAATCGCATAGGGGAACATCACATGGACCAATCAAATCAAGCTCAACAGCCACAAGTGTCTTCAACCACCCCGCCAACAATGGTGAGAATCAATGGTGCCCAAATGAGGCCTGTCAAAGTTTCAATCACAACAATTTCCAAAATGTCCTCAACAGGACCCAAAGATCAATATTTCAGTGATATTTAAAATTCATGTCCTCTCAAGACCTTTTTCCTCAAGGTAGAAAATCCAAATCAATCATATCCTTTGGGAATTTTCTTCCAATACAAGTTTATTTAAACCCAGTGAAAAATCATTTCAGCAAAAACTCATCGATAGTAATCCAATCAAGTAAAAAGTCAAATCTCGACCCGAGTCAATAAAATTCTCGTCCTAGAGGTTTTTATAAAATTTAGTAGGACAATATATCATCAAATTTTCCAAGTCGGTGTGCAGCATACAACACAAGTATAATAAAAAAAGTAGGTTAGATGTGTTGACTACAAGGAAATAGAATGGTCGCAACTGCCACGAGCCGTGGCCATGAGAAGAGCCGATAGGTTGAGTTCAGTCGGGATATTAGAAGGGAGGCTGTCGAGACACGACTGGAATGAAGAAGGTCGACCAAGTCCAAGGAGGATGGGCCAGGGAGAAGGATGGTGATGCAGAGCTGATGTGAGACATCATAGGCAGCGATTATACGAGAACTTTTTCCTGACAGTTTCTTCAATGTCTATTGTAATTAATGGTAGTTATTAGAAGTGTTTAGTGGGTGGTTTTTGTGCATAATTTTTGTAACCGTTCCAGTAGTAGGGCTAGTATTTAAGCTAAGTTGTAAGTATAGACAAAGGTCCGCAAATTGGATCAATAAATTACATAATTTTTCTTGTTCATTGCATTTACAACTTTCCTTATTACTTTCTTACCGCTTTATTTTAGTTCGAGTAATAGTTTCTAGAGTACGTTCTCATCTCAATCGAGGCATTTTGTTGGTTCACATCTCGTGGGTCAACAAGATGATAGTCTACACCCAATGTAAAATAACAGTATGCACTAGTCCAAAGAGGCAAGTCAATAGCTCGCACGGTATTGGTCACAGTCCTCACAAACTGTGAGCCAAGCCGCGGATTCATAGTCAATGGTCAACAATTGGGAGGTGCACGGTATTTAAATACCGCGACCTGGATAGCGCGAACTCTAGCTGAGTCGAGTATCGATCGCGATACAGGGGTGCCACGGTTTTCCCGCAGTTTTGATGACCATCACGTCCGGCTAAAGAGTGCCTGGAAATTCAACAAAACTTACAGTAGGTTCAACAAAACATGCTAAAATTAATTTTATGGGTATAACTCCTTGCTTGGTTGTTTAAATCACTGGAAAATTTGTTGAAAGCCCCAAAAATCCTAGCACACAGCACCACATAGCATACTTCAACGAGCTCTACAGGATTCAATACAACTTCAAAATACAATACGATTGATTCTAGAAAAAATAGGCTCAACATACTACAACTTACCTGAAGAGATGGAAACTAGAAAAGATCTCTAACACTTCTAAAACATGTCCCAAAACTGCTACTTCTCATTGTCACAAGTAACTTTAAGACCTCAAACTCCATGAATTCGAAACCAACAACAATTCCAAATGGTTCAATTGTAAATATAAAGTGTATATATCATTTTATTTGAGAAGTCGAAGCTTGAGAAGAACTAGGAATACCTAAAAATCAATCTCAAAGTTGACTCCTCACCAACTTGTAGTATCCACAAGTCTTCCTCCTTGTTTCTTCAATTGCAGAGGGTAATTTCGGGTGAGGAATGGTCATTTCCTACTTAGGAGGATAAAATGAGGTAGTAGAGTAAATCTGGCTATTTTTAGAAGTATAAAGCGGCCAGAACAAGGTCTCGCTGTCTGGAGAATACCATGACCAAAACTGCGGCAGGGGTGAGCGGCCCAAGGATAGCCTAGTAGTAGAAAATGAAATTTAAATACTTACAATCCAGTTTTGGCCCAATTGTGGTTCAAGCCGATTCTAACAAGCTCGGAAAAATTCCTACATAATTTTGGACCAATAAAATTTGCATAGAAAAAATAGATCAAATTTTTTTAGGTATTACAATGCTACAACAAGTGACGGTGCCGCCATGCGTAACTTATCACTATGTCCCAAATAGTGGAGCAAGAGCGGTGCCACCATGCATAACTTATCACTATATCGCAAATAGTTAATATGTTTTTTTTTTCATAATTAATTTCATAACCACTATATACTAATCATTCTTATTATTTTGTCACAACCACATTCATTAATTCATTTTAATTATTAGATTTGTTAATGTGGCAACATCTTAATTATTTGCCACACCAACAAACGAAACAATTAAGATGAATTAATCAGCGATGGAATTGATTAAGAAAAAATTAATGTAGTCATGGGATTGGTCCTAAAAAAGGACAATATATGGGATCATTTGCGAAATAGGGGTCAAATTATCGAGCATGTTTACAATTTTTCCTTAGTTTATGCATATACTAAAATAAAAATATTTTAATATTTTAAATATTAAAACAATAAATATTTGAAATTTAGGGGGTGGGGGAATCTAGTTTATATTCGTACAGTTTGCTGCAAATTGTTGCCACCCAGCTTACTTTGGCGACTTCCGTGGAAACTTTGTTTTGTTATCGTATTCAATTCTTTATATTGTAGACATTGCATAATTGATTGCTTATCAATGTAGAAAGGCATCAACGTGACCTCACTTGGATGCAAGCAGCATGCTTTGCCCCGTCTTTGCTGGAAATGGGCTTCATGTTTGGCGCGATCATGAGTTTAGTTCGCAAGTGTGGGCTCGGCTGCACCCTCCTTTTCGGGGTAATAATTTCTGGTCCGTTTCATTTAATTTTCTGATTAGTTATGTGCTAACTGAAGGAGGTCCAGCCGGTCTCCCCTGATGATCCATCTTAGGCTACGACGTTTGCATGCTCGTGTTGGTTTCCTTGATCGTGACGCAACAAGCACTTTTCCAAAGTTCCCTTGCTTCCGTGGAGCAAGCTGTTTTATCTGTTAAGCAGTTGGTTGTCAATGAAACGGTGGCTTGGCGTCAACTTTGTGCACTTGCTCACTCTAGTAGGCTATGATAGCCTGTTCAAGTTTCGTTGGAACTTTCCTCCTGAGGGTGTCATCCTCTTCAACATTGATGGTAGAGCACGGGGAACCGAGGCCCTATTGCCTGTAGTGGTGTTGGTCGTGACTCGTCGGGCCTTTGGGTCTTCGGCTTTGCTTAGGCATTGATTCGATCCTTGTTGTGGAATTGTAGGCGGTTCTTCATGGCCTGAGAGAGGCTAACTGGGGTGGCCATGAAAGGATTATCCTTGTCTCGAACTCTTGGCCAACAATTCATCTAATTCAGTCTTCTTTAATATATAATTGTCATCCGCATTTTGGGCTTGTTATGGCATGTCGTCGGCTTGCCGAGTAGTTCATTTGTTTCTGATTTGAACATGGATGTCGTGAAGCTAAAACTTTTGTTGATTCTCTTGTGGCTTTGGCACACACCCTTTCTTTAGATTTGACTTTCTTTCTGCCGCCCCAAATTCAACGGTGGGATCTCATCTTCCTTTTCGTTTCGTTGGTGGCTTTATTTGGCAGGATGTTACCGCCTAAGTAGCTTGTTCTTTGGTCTTTTTCGGAGTTTCCCTCCCCAATTATAGCCAAAGGAAAAAAAAAAAAAAAAAAAAACAACACAAAACCAAAAA
>MAYD01358703.1:0-11271 GCA_001909325.1 Ruellia speciosa
CGAAAAATTTTCACACAAATTCGGGGTTTTCTATAATTAATCCGACTTAATTATCAATTAAATCCGAATTAAATCCATCGGTAATACCGGGTATTACAGTTCTGTCCAAGCAACGTCTTGGAAACCTCAAATAGCTAAGGGGAGGGTCTGTCCGAATAAAGTTTGGGAAGCTTTAGGTGCTAAGGGGAGGTTCTGTCCGAGTAAAATCAAGAAGGTTGAAGAGAATATCAGGCAAGGGTTCACATGATGTTGCCCTACCCCTATGTATGGTTATTATATATATTTCATTATGTTGTAATGATGCTATCTCTCTCTCTCTCTCCCTCGTTTCTCTTTCTTTTTCTTTTACCCGGACGGACACTGGGATGGCCGGTATCGACCTGTTCCCCCGGTCATAGGCATGGTTAAACCATGACCAAGGACCTTTGGAAGCTCGGTGTTCACATGCGAGTGCGGTTGTTTCCCCACTGGGATGGCCGGTATCGACCTATTCCCTTGGTTGCAGATGTTGTCTACAATCTTGGAAAACCCAGTGACTTTATGCTGTGGGAAGAACTGACCTCGTGGACATTGCTTCGGGATACCCTGGAGGGTTCCCTTCCCCTCACAGGTGGCCTGGCAGTTGGCATCGAGACCAAGACGTCCTGGCACTTACAGTCGAGACCGTAATTGAACGGGCATAAGTCATGACCATGTCGGCCTGGCAAAAGGTAGACCAGACTAAATAGCCTGGCATATTTATGTTTTAGTCGAGGCTATGTTGGACTGGAAACCGAGTCAAGGCCATATTGGGCTAGCATCTTATGCCTGCGTGATGCACGGACTGGCATTTTACAGTCAGGACTGAAGGTCTGGCCACCCGAGATCAGGCCATGTTAGGGGAGTAAGTGGACAAATTCCGGTGTACCCCGTTGAGTTAACCTGATAAGATGATCTTTATTCCTTGGACTTACTACGTTTAATAGAAGTTTATATAATGCTGGAAATATCGAAGTATTGAATACTTGGTAATAACCCTGTAACTATGGATAGTAAGCCGAGGTTCTGTCCGTAGACTTGTGGGTATGATGTTATACCGGAACCGGGATTCCGTATAAAGTCCCGGTAGGTTTAGATATAGGTTGGACCTAACCTATGACTCGGTAAAGAGTGGACTTAATAACAAGATTGGGAAAATGATAATTCCCGACGTATAGCCTAGGTCAGGCTATGATACCGTGAGAGGTATGTTTGCTGGTTAAGCGTGATTATGATTCAGTGGGTTCACGAGACAGTCAACCCAGGTATCTGTTTCCTAGCGACAATTCGCAGGTGGATGTTTGCCAAACTATAGGTGAGGTTCTGCCAGACCATAGGCAGGGGTTTCGGGTAGGTTCCTGGTTGCGCCCTGGAGGGTGACGAGATGCCGTTACCTTAGGTTGATTGACTCGGTCCTGTGGCAGGTGGATGTAGGGGACCCGGTCCTGTGGTTTAGCAGGTGGATATAGGGTTGCCCGGTCCTGCGATACAACACAGGTGGATATAAGGTCGGAAAGATATCCCCTGGAGGGTGACGTGCAGTATCTTGGGTTGCTGGAACTCTATCCTATAGGGTTAGATGCCGGCTTAGGTATGCATTGCATATAGGATAGATAGGTGAATGTTAGGTCATGCATCACGTGCATTTGTGGATGCTTGATGTGGATGTTCTGGTATGGATGATGGTGTGATGAATTACTTTTATGCGCTGTTATGATCTATGCTTGTTATCCCATTTCCCCTACTCATGTATCCCTTGCTCAGTACTCGGTACTGACCCCTTGTGTGTGATTGTGTGTGTAGATCCTTCCGGAGACGCAGCTGCACGAAGGGACTGGGGATTGAGCGGACCATAATAACATTATAAAGATGTTTTGATATGTAAAATATATTACGCCTCCGGCGGATCGTTGTAACTATGCTTTTGTTAACGTAAATTATTTTTAATTGTTCTGGCAACGAAGATATGCACGCCTAGTTTTAGAACGTTTAGACTGACTGGCCACCAGTCTAGGCGGGCTAATACGGCGGTAACGCAGCCCAAAGGCTTATGATTTTGGGGGCGTTACATGTGCTACATGCTTTTGGCAGTACGATCATCTTCAAGTGATTGTATCCTATTTTTTTATTTTTTTTATTTTTCTCACAATTCTAGTGGAGATTCTAACATAATGTATTGCATTTTCAATGATTCGTCAATATGGTGGCACATGAATATTATGTTTGTTGCCTTATCCTGGCTGGATGGAGTTTTGTCTTTTATAATAGTCTCCTTGGGGCCCTTTGATGCCAAGTACATTTTCACATCACGGGCCCATGACATATAGTTTTGCCCAAAAACATTTAATGGGGCAAATTCATGTTTGGCAAGGTTAGTCATAATAAAATTGAAAAAGGTCAAATATATTATCTTCAGAAAACCGTTGTAGATTTATAGTGATTTTTCCAGCAGGATCTCACTCCGAGATCGTGCTGAAAACGTGGTATAAAATATTATATACATAAATATATAATTTGTTAGTAATGCAATATGTATGTATTAAAGTAGTGTGGAACAAATGCAAAGTAGTGTGCAAAGAGAGATGTGAGGAATATATTTGTATTTGGTCAACATGTATGTAGTATGTATGTAACACCCAGTAAATTTCGAGTTTTAAACCTTTATTTCATGGTTCTGGGATGCAAGAACCTCGTCGCGCGCGAGGAACTTGTATATAGAAGCAAAGATTAGCGTGTATCTTCTTATCCACCAAGCATATCCAGGTAATTCTCGTACCATTACATTCCAAATATCTAAAGCTTCCATTTAGGGTTGCTTGGTTGCCGACCGCGGTATTCGCCACCTCGGCCGTGCCACTGCGGTCTTGACCGCGGCATCTTAGGCGGTGAGTTTTATCTACATGTGCACATGTCCTACCTCTTTTACACTTGATTCATGCCCAAAAACCTTAGATAGATCCAAGGGAGAGAGTGGTATGATGGAGCAAGTATGAGGCCTTGAATAATCAACTAGCTTACTTTGAGTCAATTTTTCAACACCTTGAAGGAGGAATCAGATCTTGGTGCCTTCAGGTAAATTAAAGTTTACATTTACCACTACAATACCCGTGGTTCATTTTTTGGATTTGGAGTTCAGAGTATAGAGAAAATCATGTTCAATTTTGGAAGAAATTTTTGTTTGCAGGTTTGAATTAACAAGCAGCTCACTTCACGGCCAATTTCTGACCACTTCCACTTTGAATTTGAGGTTAGTCCCTTCAGCAAAGTTGTAGTTTGTACTTTCTAGTTTCCAGAACACTTTTTAAAATCATGATTGGTTGAGTTTTGAATTGGCTAGGCCCGTTTGAAGGTGGCTGCTTCATCATACTTCCTAGGATTTTCTCAACCTTCTCCATTTTGTTCATCCGATCTAAAACACCAGGCAAGGGGTTTTTCTTATACATTTAGGAAGCTTTTGATGTGTTCTACCAATATGGAAAGTTTTGTAAAATTTGGCCGCGTTTTGAGTGCCACGGTATTTGACCGCGGTGGACAACCGCGACACTGACCGCGGGGAATTGTGAAATTTTTGTTTCATTCTTTTTCTGATGTGGAAGCCTTAGAATCATTCCTTATGCATTGAAATGAATAATAGATGTTGTAGGATTGTCTAACATTCCTTGGTTTGGATTTATACACGCATTCGAATCATGTTTCTGTATGATACTAATGTCTAATGTTACGCATAGTTGTTGTTTAAATACGTTATTGAGCACTTCATAATGATAAATTAAATAGCTAAGCGAGATAATGTGTTGGGCCATTTGGCCGTGTGAGTATTGTGGATTTGGCCCGTTTGGCCTGATACGGATTTGTTTTACAATAAAGGCCCCATTTGGGCATTGTAAGTTACGATTTCAGATTTTGATAATGATCTCCGCCCCGGATTGGGCAAAGCCTAGGGGATTGGGCTATGATGATGTTCTTGTGAGTGTTGATTATCACTGATGCTTATGGTTTTACTCGAACCAAACCCTCAGGGGAGATTTTGTGTGTATCTTCGACATAATTGTGAACCCTGACTGACTACTGATGTGTGAGTTGATAAACCCCCATTGTGGCTTTCGGTATGTGTGGTATGATTACTAACTTATGTACGCATGTGTTCGGCCCATGTGATGCCATGTGGTTCGGTGTGTATGTTGAATATTGGGACGCGATCCCCTGCACTTGTGACGCGATGATGCCCCGGTATACGGGAAAGGTCTTGAGTGGGCCAAGAACAAGCTCCTTAGGATAGAACGCACGATAGGCAACTCTGTGTTGCATTTAGGATAGATAGGTGGATGTTAGGACTCATGCATCATTTGCATTTCATCATTTACTAATCAACTGTTAACCGATCGCTTGGTATGGGACGGGTGAGTTGGTTAACGGTGCCGCTTTTCTTATTTAATGTCATTATATCTGTTTGCTGTTGGTGGACCCCTTGCTCAGCATATGCTGACCCCCGTGTATGTTGCATGTCTTTCAGGTACGAATGACAATCAGGCATGGACACATGGGATGGGCGAGTGAACACGTAGATAGGGTGTCTATTTTGTGTACTATAGTTGTTGACTGTTCGTGTGTTTATTAGTACTGTTATTAGGCGGTGGTTGTGCGATGTTATCTATGCATTTTAACAGGTGTGTCTGTGACAATATGAATATAGCTTATAATATATGTGAATTACTTCTTTCCATATCCGAATATACCTAATCAAGAATTGAGAACCTTATGTGATTTGCTTGTATACGTGGTTTGAGTCTTACCTACCTTGTACTAATGAACTTAAGTTAACTGACCACTAATTTAGGTTAGCTAGTACGGCGTGACGCATCCACTAGGAAGATGGGGTTGTTACAACGTATTTGTATGCAAGTGAGGTATAGACATGTGAGAAGAGAATGCCCATTTTCTTATTCCATTTCCATATTTATAGATACACTTGTTAATCACCACTTATGATGAGTAAGCTTTTTTGTATTAAGAAAAGATACAACACTTGTTATATAGTTACAAAGCCACTTGGCAAAATAGTAGACATCTCCTCTTTCATAAATTTATAACAAAGGGGGAGTTAATATATGAAAATTTACTTTTCATGTTAGAACAAAAATTTAGAAAGAAAGATGAGCAAGATATAGAAAAGACAGGAAGAAGAAAATATGAAGGAAATTTTGATAAAGTAAGATCATAGTATTTAGTAAAATTATGTTCTTTAGATACTATTCTTTTCTGTAAAATTATATTTTTAAGTTTTTGAGAGAATATTTTTTTATATAGTAAAATTATGCCCTTGTATGTTGTTATGCTACCATATTTTATTTTGTCAGAGTTATTTTAACCAATAATATGCACAAAACTCTAATAGGGTTATTTCAATTTTTGAGACTTGTGTATTTTGAAAGATACATCTTTGTGACATTGTACTACCATTGAAGTTGTCTTTCTATATTTAATGGATTGTAAAAACCATTATTTTAAGCTCAGGTGATTATATTGGGTTGTGGAAAACCGATGTATACCAAAATATTAAAACCTCCACTATTTTGTAATATTGTGGTAAAATATTAATATAGAGACCGAGCCCTTGGAGAGTTCTACCTTAAGAGAACCAGTTTGACCAACCGGTCTGGAGGAATTTATTTTTCACTTGATACTTTCGGCTAAACTGCCAAAATTAGACTTACCCTCCTTCCTTGGGAAGTATATCTATCGTCGAGCTCTAGAGTGTTGTTGTGTAATATCCAATAATACTGGGCCAAAAATTTGGATCAGATAAAGAAAATTTTTCACAAATTAATTATTGAGAACAATTAATAAAAAGGAAAGAAAATGAATCAAAGTAAGATTTAACAACCGAAATTCTAAAAGTGAAAATGGAAAATTCACTCCAAGTTGCCCGAGTTGTGCATGCCAGGGCACGGTCGAATAGAATCACCCAACTCCGTACCCGTACAACAAAGCATTGGACGTCTATGAGCGCTTAAGGAGTCATCATAACCTAAAGGTAACTGGGTCGCTCCGCCAGTACCAGCTAGATCTCTGTAGAGGTTAGAGGTTGGATAGTTCTAACTCCGGTCTCACGTGTAGTACCTCCTCATTACACGTTTACCATCCTATCCAACCCCTCGGATTGGACTCAAATTACCGGTAAACCTCGATAAGGGAGCTACCCTCATGAGTAGAACAGTGCAAAACGGAAAGTCGAAACTTCCCATGATCAACCTAGAGGGTAATCTGCTCATCACTCTATCTTTCTCTTTACGTGATTATCCGGTTTAATGAGATGTTTAGTCATCATTAATTAATCACGTGGTTATCACTTTCTGATTTGCCTTTAAGTCAGCCCGATACAAGGAATAGACATCGCTTGCTCGGTCACTGACAGGCTTTTCCAGATTACATGCGATACTAGATTACATGCTAGATTCATTTAATGCAAATGACATGACAGACACATAATACACACTGGCACATATAACATGTAATTCAAACAATTGCACAGTACATAACATGGGCAAGTGAAGAAATAAATAAATACGTCATGTATAAATTTCTAGACTTAAATTATAGTAAATAATTCTAAGTCCTAGGTCAGAGATGGGTCTTATGGTTGCCTAGTGTAGTCCGTACCGTTATCTACAGTCTTCTGTAACATCGACTGGAAAACAGAAACTCTGACACTGATTGCCGACAGTAGTCACGTCACGGAGTATCTGAAACCCGGAATAAATTGACATTAATTCCTTGAATCAATTATCCAACTCAAAATGTCCTTAATTTAATTGTTTGCCTAACAATTAAATTAAAATAATAATTCCTTTGATTATTATTAATTTTTCCAACAGTTTCTGATTTGTTTGGACTGCTCAGAGGTTTCAAGTGTAGTATCTGTAATCGAGATCACTTGTCCATACCTCTCATCATCGCGGGAAATAAATAATTAATTTGTTAAAATTAATTAAGTGTCTCTTAATCTTGATTACCCAATTAACCTTAATTAATTAGGTCCACATCCACAGTCCAACTGCCCTCCGCATTCTGAATTCTGGATCAAAACCAGTAATCAATATTTTAATCCAGCCTAGCCCAATCTGTCTGTCATCTGAATCATTAACCAATTAATTAATTTGCCAAGGCCCAAGTCTCGGCCTAGTCTGAACTGAATCCATTTAATTTATTTTTCCCACAGCCCATCTACCAAGCCCAACTGCCAATTTCTTTTCAACAGCCCAATGTACAAATTAATTAATTCAAGCCCAACAGTCCGGTCTGCCTTCTAAATGAATAGCAAGCCACGTATAATTGATTCGTTGGATAGAAGTCCATGAATATGTTGTTAAACACACCCTACCAGTGTTTTTACTTAACAACTCTTTCAACTTCTCTTTTTCGTTCACATATAGTTGATAACAATCCCTAGTAATTGTCCATCTAGAGGCAATTTTAAAAGATGGACAAGTAGTTTGCATAAAATTTTGAAAGCATTCTCCTTCTACATGCCTAAAGGGATTTCATACTTGTAACGCCCCGATTTCCGTAATCAGAACCCGTTACCGCCACTCCTAACTTACCCTGAGATCTAACCCTAATCCCAATGTAAGCTTGGTGCTTAGGCTAACCTAATCATCTCATCCTATCAGAGTCGTGGGATTTCAAGAAGCAGCGTCCCCTCTGGTCACCGCATCACGCTTTGAAATAAAATCACATAACGCGGAATTCATAAATCAATAAAAGTTATTACAATCCATAGTGTCAAGTCTGGTCCCACACCGGGACTCGACCACTTAATAAAAGCCGAATACGAATAAATTACATGAGGTCTTAAGAGAAATAACAGTTGAAAACCCTGCAACCAAATACGAGGTTAGAACGGGTAATAACAACAAAAGGTTCTCTTAGCCTCTTCAAAAGAAACCCATCGAGTTGTAACTTAATTTCCCCTATCACTGAGTCGGAGGTGCATCCTCCAGACCGTCATATCCACCTGTGATGCATGAGGCAGCATCATTAGTGATGAGACTAAGTACGAAACACACACCAACAGGTTAAGCAAGGAACATCATGATAAAGTAGTCCAGGTTGACAACACCTCCATACGTGTTGACCAACCGGTTGATCCATAAAGCGATGCAACAAGTATAAGTTAAAAGTATGCTATGCGGGTGCACAAGTTAGAATATGAATAAGCAACAACAGCTTAAAATCATGCATTGAACTTATGCAACAAGCAACACCCTGAACCCCCTGCCGGAATCCACGTACACAAGTTCAAAGAGTGCCATGCGTGTCATGCACGGAACTGCCAGCCATGACTACACGCATGGTTGATCACTAAGCCCTCGACTTAACCTGCGGTACATCTCAGGACACCACCCATGACACTTGTGTCATGATCCGGTAGCCCCCACTTAGAGTACTCCGCAGATCTGGGAACTTAGTAACTGAAAGAGTGAACTAGATAGTCAGGAACCCCACTTGGTTACCTGATTTCTCCTCAAAGAAATAATCCAATCAAGATGGACCAAAGTTCTGCACGATTGGAATCACCCAAACAACGCAACAGTTCAGTGGCGATCTTAATTAATTCTAAGAAGGAACTATGGTACGTGATCCAATCGTGTCACTGACACGAGAATCTGCTAATCCACATCTCAGAAGTAGAAAAAGGGAAGGATCCAAAGCATGTAGTACACTCCCTACATGACCGACACCTTTCCCTCTATCATCAAATTACCGGTAAATCTCATTTGAAGGGAGAGACCCCAATGAGTAAGACAGGAAAACTTGGGAACTGAATTCCCTAGTGATTTAAGCTAATGGGGATACGCCCCAAAAGCTTATGGAAAGGACTTCCCCTCTTTATTCTGATTTACGTAATTACATCTTTTAATGCGATGCATTAAGTAATTCGTTAGCCGTATTGTTCTTCTGGCTATGTGCCATGCCCAATCCAGTATGAGGATACCATAAATCTCTGGATCGAAATCAGTAGGCTTAGCGTTTTATAAATAACATCGGTTCATACTTGGGTTGATTATGCACATGCCGACACCAACACCTAATCAAGCAATAAATAAGATCTTACAGATCAACAATCCCATCAGTACAGAAGGGAAAAACAAGAAATAACTTAAATCCATATAAAGGGAATTTTAGAAGGATAAATTAATAATGAAGATAAATTAAATAATAATTAAATAGGAATTATTTAAATTTACCCGACCGAATAATGCTCGGTGCTTTAGAATTTAATTAGGGTCTTATGGTTGCCCAGATGTTGTTCCATACCTTAATCAACAATCTCAGTTGATAACAGCAAACACGCGCTCCTAACGGTCGCTACCGAACGGGTCACCTATGAGGCGAAAGAATCTTAATTAATTATCATTCCAATTGGTCTTTAAAGACTTAGACAATTTTTAGCAAATTGCCTATGGATAATTAAAATTAAAATTGAAGACATTTTTTAATTACGTTTAAATTCTCAATTTCCCAATTAAGTCTCAATGTCACAATTTGAGTCCAAGTCTTTAATTTCCCAAAAATTTCCATTCGGCCCCAACTTGGAATTTTTCACAACAAGGTCCTTGTCCAAATTTTCAACAATTCCAAAGACATTACACTTCATGTCTTATGTCCTAAATTGTCCAACCCAAACTAATCCAACATCCAATTTTCTCAAACCAAAATCTAAGTCCAACAACTTCACATTTAATTCCTTTAAGTTCCAAACTCAAAAACCATCCACAATTCTTTAATCCCCATTTCTCAAAATCTATTTTTCTTAGAAGTTAGGGGCTGTGAACAGTAATTTTTCTCCAAAAATTTCAAATCAAAATTCTAGATCGTACAAAGTGATCACCTTGTCGAGAGGATTCTGAATTTACCCACGGAGTGCAAAAATTCCCTTTAGAAATGAAGGAATTTGAGCATGCAAATTTTTGGAATTGGAGAGAAAAATTTTGGGGGGAATTCTGATGCTGGAGAAGATGAAGAATGAAGTGAAGTGGTGAATTCCACTAAGTGATAGTATTTATACCCATGCAATTGAGTGAAGAAAACTAGACTTGGAGGAATTGATTTTTGGTTTCACAGTCTAATTCTGCTAAATCAATTTTCTCGAAAACCACTTTCGGTCGAGGTTTCGTAGTCTAGAACGGAGAATGTCGAGATTTTTGTTTTGTGTCGAGTTGCTGTCGAGTGTCGAGATTGTCGGGTTTTTAGTTTTGAAGCGTGTCGTGTTTTTTATTTTGTTGTGTCGCGTTTTGAGTTTCTTGCATCGTGTTATGTTCAGGAAGTGGAGATATCGAGTTCTCAACCTGCTGCATTGAGTTTTCAGGTGTGTCGTGTTTTTTGTTTTTGCTGTGCCGCGTTTCTTGATTTTAATTTAGCTGTGTGTCATGTTTTTTAATTTGAAAAACTCGACACAAAAATTAAAACACCTGACACAATTAAAACAACCAGCCAAGTAGACCTGCCCGGGCCCACCTGCCATGTCTCGCAGTTTCAGTCGGTCTCGAGTTTTTTGATCTTAGGCATGTCGTGTTTTTTTAATACATGTGTCGTGTTTTTAAAAACAAAAAACCCGACACACTGAAAACAAAAAACACGACACACTGAATCAAAAACAAAACAACCAACGCCCATGCCTTAGCGAGACTTCTGCTCGCTGTCGAGTGTCGAGTGCCCTCTTGTCGACCTTCCCCACCTCGAAGTCTCGACATGCACCTCGACACTTCGACTCCAACCCTACTCGACTACGACCACACCTCGCCAACCGCGACAGTACCTTCCAGATTTCGACAATGGCTTTTAAACTTCGACACTCTTCGACATTAGGCCATTGTCGAAATCTGGAAGGTACTGTCGCGGTTGGCGAGGTGTGGTCGTAGTCGAGTAGGGTTGGATTTTCAAAGAAATGATTTATGTAAATGAAAGGTTTCATAAATCAAAGGAACAATCTCCAGAAGGAAAATCAAGAGAGAAAAATAAGAAAATTCATCGCATGAGTATTCAGGCCAAGAAAATAATTAGAGGAAGCTAATTATATAAGGTATGGTCCGACACGAAAATGAAAATGGGTGTCGGACCATACCTTATAGGGTTTCGTGTCGGACCATACCTTATATAATTAGCTTCCTCTAATTATTTTCTTGGCCTGAATACTCATGCGATGAATTTTCTTATTTTTCTCTCTTGATTTTCCTTCTGGAGATTGTTCCT
>MAYD01358727.1:0-14156 GCA_001909325.1 Ruellia speciosa
ACTTCTGGGGTCCTTTTCTGGTTCACACATAACATCGCTTGACCTGAGCCGCAACAAGCTGGATGGACCAATTCCAGGAAATATTTCACTGCTACGAAACTTATACAAACTCAACCTGTCAAGAAATCAGCTCGATGGCGCAATTCCAGGTGAAATTGGGCTGATGAGAAGCCTGATAGTGTTAGACCTTTCTTACAACAATTTATCAGGCATAAGGCCTGCCACAGGGCTGTTGGGATGGCTCAACGATGCGTTCTTTGCTGGAAATCCCAATCTCTGTCCCCCTAACGCCACCCATTGTCCGTTGCCTTCAAATGAATCCCAGAATGGTCACCTCAGCCAGATAACAAGAATTGTGATCTTAGCTATTGTTCTGACACTGTTTGTCTACCAACATGCCTGGAGTTGAAGTGTTGGAACACCCTGAAGTTGCTAGGAATGATCACCGATTCACTGGGTGTAATTTCTGATCAATAAAGATTGAATTGTTAAAAACTACCTCCGTCCCGAAATACTTATTATGAGGAAGTATATAATGTGACTGCCAAAAGTTCTCATCAATCACATCTTAAATATTTATTAACCATGTATATTGTGTCTTGGAATAATTGAAAAGGTGGAATAAGAATCAAAGAACTTGTATATTCGCACAAGATTGCACAAGATTGTGATTAGCATACTTTCCTAAGTTTTAATTTGCCTCTTTAGACTAATGGATGATACAAGTCAAACTTTGAGATTATTCGAACGAAGCACTCAATGTGTTTGGCAGGAAATGAGAGTTAGAGAATTAGAGAATGCTGCTTAATTTTGTATCTTACTTCGAGAACAAACCTTGAGCAGGCAGGGAGGTGTCCAATGATGAGGGTGTAATGCGAAAGGGTAAAACCTTTTTGACAAAGAAGTGTAACAAAAAACTAAAAGTCTAGCTTAAGAAGGAGATGCCAAGTGATGCCAAAAAGACAAAGTGGCACCATTTCACACAAGTGCGCCATCGGCAGCGCCTTTGGGCGACTTCTAAAAAGCCATTTTCTAGCCATCTTAGGTGCTATGTGGCGCCAAAAAAACCGAAAGTCGTGTCGTTCTTCACAAGCGTGCCACCGGAAGCGCCTTGGGGCAATTTTTGAAAAATCCATTAATTAGCAAACAAAGGTGCCGGGCGATGCCTAAAAGGCGAATGTGGCGCCATCTCTCATAAGGGTGCCACTAGCAGACCTTTTGGTCTATTTCTTGAAAAGCTATTTTCCAGTCATTCTTGGTGCTCAATGACTCCATGAATCCGTAAGTTGCGTCTTTTCTCGCTCAATGACTCCAGGAATCCGTAAGTTGCATCATTTCTCATATGTGCGCCACTGGCAACGCCTTTGGCATTTTCCAAAAGAGGCTATTTTCCAGAATTGGTGCTAGGTGACTGCCAAAAAGCCAGAATTGGCGTCACCTTGACGAATAGCGCTAGAGTGCTTTCTTTTTTTGTTTTTCCTTCTTTTCACTTCTCATTTCTTTTTGTGTTAGAAATCTGATTGCATCTTTTAGGTTTCAGGTTCAGATTCATATTAGTTTATATGAGTGTACACTCCGCACCTCTTAACTCTCATTATAGCTCGAAATGAAATCCCTTCAATCTTAAATAAAACTAACTATATCGCCGACACAGTGGAATACTTGTATGTTGCAAAGCACCCACCCACTCCAAAAGTGTTGTCATTTGATTCGAATCCAGCCCAATTGAAATTCTGTCTTAATTCAGCCCAACGTCTGGTGAACGAAAGGACAAAAATGACCCACATATGGTACTTGCAATTTGGTACCTGTTCCTACTTCCTACAATCCCTCTGGGAGTCATAATTGATCACTACTTTTAATAGTGATTAGAGGAGATGTTAATGAAATGGGTTCAACCTAGTACTATAACCTAAGTTAATATTCTTTTGTCAGATAAGAAACAGACAACCATTAATGTCTAGTTTGGCAAGCCTAAGGAAGGCTACCTGTGTATTGGAATGTAACAAGTCATACTGTGAATACAAATTTTTTTTACTTTGTCCCAAATATTTTATTGATAAAAAGTTGTTCTCAAATATAAATCATTTTTATATTTATAAAGTATGTATGATAATTGAATTTTTATTATCTTTGAAATTAATTGGATACATTTAAATAAAGTAGGTGAAAATTGATGAATTTAATAAAGGCATTTACATAACCTTCCAACAATCCTTACAAAAGTATGTGAAATCTTAAAAGAAACTTGTAATTTTGCAAAGAGGGAGTATCCTCTTAAAGGCCTACTCAATTGCACATTTTTTATTACCAAAATATGGTTTATTAGTCCAACTTATATTTTATTACCAAAATATGATTCATGTATGCTATGTGATATAATTTTAACATATTCATTTTGATCGCAACTAACATAAATTTTCAAGAAAAAGTTGACCTCATCCCTGGGTGCGGAGTGAATAATGAGGAGGTTAGATAACCCCTCATGGATGACGTTGAACCTCCCCCATCTTCACGCAACTCTAGTTTGCGGGAGTTGGGCTCGTGGGAGTTACGTATGATGATGGACAGGTGCAGCCAGAACAATGTAGTATAGCTTCCAAATTCAACCAAATATCCGATGAACATTGCGGTGATTTTCCCTCAAGCGGTATATCAATATGCTTATTATATTCATGATTACTTGATCATTAACATTTGTCAAAATAATTATCGTTTTAAAAAATAAAAAAATATTTTACAATAAATATTATTATTATTGTCATCAAGTTAAAATTACATTAAAAAATCATATATTTCTATTTATACCCTTATTAAATAATTCATCAATTATTATGACCATATCAAATAAGGGTATTACCATAATTGTATAAATATTTTTTAATAAAAATGACTATTATTAAACGAGATTTTGATGTGAAGCATTCCAAAGTCGTGTGTTACAATTTTATACCACCAAAGTGGTTTTCTCAATTCATCATCTTTGTGTGGTGTCGTTAAAATAATTTAAATTTTTTTACGTTTGGTGACTTACTATATTAACTCAAAATAATAAAAAATACTAAAAAAGAAAAAAGAACGTCAAACTTGTGAATAAGAAGTGGATAAACATCGCTAACGAAAGCAGTAGTGTTGTGTTGTGTCACATCTCTGTTGCCATCCGACTCCTAGTTGAATAATGATTGCTCTTTTGTATTTTTATACATATTCAAATTTTTTTATTAAATAATAGTAGTATATAGTAGTATAACAAAAATAAAATAAAATTCTTATTATGTCCTTATATTTATTAATTATGATTATTTAAATAAAAAAACCGTTTAAAATTACAGAGTCATAGTTCTCTTTAATACGGGGTTCATTCATTGAAACTGAACGCGGGCGACCCACCCGCATATTACCGAGTCGAGTCGGGTCGGGTAGGACACGTTTTGTTCACATGAGTCACTCGCGAGGCACGTGTTCAAACTCCACTTGTGAACAGCGAGAAATCTCTACTCAGAAGAAATAAATATTTATTTAAGGCCAAAAAGAAAAGAAATAAATAAAACCGAAATATATTTTATCAAATTTCCAGAAAAGCGAAAAAATGTAAAAAGGGGAAAAGAAAATATAAAAAAGAAAAAAAATCAGGAAGAGGAGGAAAAACGAGAAGGGAACATCATACTCACAAACAATCACTGCAAAAAAGGTCCTTTTCCCTGCAAGAATTTCGTTTGTGGTTTTGTTTCTGTTTCTGGGTTTTGATTTTCGGCTGAAGGAGGAGGATTTTTTTTGGGTAGGTTTTCGATTAGAGGAGGAGGAGGTGGAGATTTGGAATTTCTGGAGTTTGTTGCGCGTCTTTTGACAGAGGTAAACATAGAAGGCTTTTTTGGTTTTTAACCTGGTTTGTTTATGGTTTTTATGATGTATCCTCTTTTGCCGGATTAATGCGGGTTTATTTTTTGTTTTCAATTTTTTTTATAATCGTGCTGCATTAATTTGTAATAATACTGGTGGAATTCGGACTGCATCGCAGATTAATTGTGTGAATCTGTGCAATTTTCCTCGTTTGAACTCTCTGAGTTCGTAACTCTGTGGGTAAAGATTGTTAATCTAGGGTTTTGAACCTGGGGCTAAAGGTTGGCTTTTTGTTTCAATTTGATTTGCTTAATTGTTTTCCTCCTTCCGCTTTTTAATTGTTCTGTAGAAAATTTTGAATTTTGGTTGGCCCTGCTGATTGGTTTTGTGTGGGTCTGGAAATGATGGGTTTTGGTTTATTATGTGATGGAAATGACATGTTCTTCTGTGGGGAATTGTCTTTTCTTATGTGGGAAAATATTTCATTAGTGTAGTAAAGGATTATAATACTAAAATTTCTTCAGAAGTTCATAGTCCTTGTAGAATTTGCAGTCTTTGTTGGTGATTTCATTTGTGACTACTTTAGCTTGTCTACAAGTGTCTCCACATTGATGTACATGTAGTGGTTAATCTTCTAAGGGTGCTATAAAACTTGTATGTATGTATATTATTATAGTGATAACTCTTTAAATTCTCATTCATATGTTTCATGTGAAGTTTAGATGAAATGGGGGTTAATATTTGGAGAACCTGCAGTGGTGTAACCAGTTAGAAAAGAGCTAGTACTGATTCTTTTCCTCCTCCATGGGATGGTTAATTCTTTGTATGTAAGAAGTGAAATTTATTTCTAGAGCACTGTTCTGTTTCTCTTTGTTAGTCTTTTTGTCTTACGTGAACAGTGTTATGGATTGTTTTCATGAGAAAGTGTGGTTAATTCGCTGCATTCCCCCTTACCAAATGGTATCTATGGAAAGTCATATTAGCCATTTTGTTTGCATGTGGTTACGTAGGTGGTATGTTATGTTAGAGTGCGTATTACTAGTCCATTTATTATTTTCTTTTAAGTTGAACTGAACAAAACTTTGGTTTTTCTAAAGTAGTTGTACTGTCCAAATGGACTAACTATACTTCCAACGAATTAGTCTGATTATGACAATCAACGGAAAGAAAGATATCAAACGTACACGTGCTGACTGAGACTGTTTGCTTTTCGTTGTGTCAAAAGTAGTTAGATATTATCTGATCATCAATCTAATTATGTAATCTTGTAAAGAGATGAAACGTGGCTTGGAACCTGTAGGCTTATGACTAACATAACCCATGACCAACACGTGGCTCTAATATTGCTTTAATATCGCATTTTCTGCCAACTATTTAGGCTGAGTCAGTACATTCTTCTTCAGTCATCCGTTCACTCATCTTGATTTAATTGGTACTTCTTCGAAAAAAGCTAACTACATATGGGTCCCACCTTTTGGGCATCAAAGGGATCGTGATCTACACTGTATCGACTATCAAATCACTGTTTCATCCAAAAGTTAATCTTGTATATGAGGTGTCATAAATAGGACATGGCCAAATAGGAAGTTTAGTTTCTTTAATATTGTCATCCATTGTTAAAAATGGAAAGAAACAAAAGGAGTCTTTCACCGTTTTGCACATGGGGCTTGAACATTGTTGGCACATGAGGGAATGTCTATTAAATGTTTTACCAGTTTATAAACTTAATATTGTAAATGATTCACTCATTAAATACGGAATAAATATGAACAATATGCATGTAGAATACGCATTTGTCTTTTAATTCTTCATTCAATGGCGTTACTTGCTTTATAGCTCCAGCCCTCATCATCTAGTTGCCAGAACCTCTTCTCCAGCCCTCATCATCTAGTTGCCAGAACCGCTTCTCCAGCCCTCATCATCTAGTTGCCAGAACCTCTTACAGCTAATTCTTTCATTCAAGTCCAACAATGTGGACTATTAAGTAAGAGGATATAATGCTTTGCATCCATTTGCACAAATTGGATAGTTTAAACTTCAAAGTTTGTTTTAGGTTTTTTATTCTGTGCTTTTGCTTGGAATCTGTAGAAATGTTTTTGTTTGTTAAAGAGTTCAAAATATGTTCTTCATCCTTTCCTATCAATATCCTTTTACAGGAGGCAAACACCAGAAAATGCATGGAAATGATATTATGTGTTTGCAGTCCTAACTTGTGAGTAATCATGACGCTTGACGATTTCTTCACCTTAACTGAGATGAATAATGGGCTGGCAGTTCCTTCTCGAGTCAGGGAACTTGTGGCTGTCATGCAGAAGGAGAGTGATGGTGTGGTAAAAAATATTGGTGAAGCAACCAGGCAGTGGCATGTAGTTGCGAGTGCTATAGCTGCCACTGAGAACCAGGAGTGTCTTGATCTTTTCATTCAGTTAGATGGCCTTCAGTTTATTGTTAAGTGGTTGAAAGATGCACAAAAGTTTGGAAATGACTCAAATGATGACTGTGTAGAAGAGTCAATCACTCATATGCTGCGAGCACTCAGAAAACTGCACGTGGGGTATGAAAAACTGGTTGATTCTGAGATGTTGACAACTGTCAAAGATCTGCTTGTCCACAACAGTTCCAAGGTTCAGGATAATGCTAGAGTGCTCTTTGAGAGCTGGAAAGAAAAGAAAGATGGTGATGCATCCCTTTCTAATGTTGAAGGACTTGAAGCTTTGAGAGACGGTGAAGAGGGGAGAGATGCAGATATTAATAGAGGCAGTGGACATTCAGAACCTTCTAAGGGAGGTGATTCTCTTTCCATAGAAATTGCTTGTAAAGAGAAAGAGCAGAAATCAATCAGAGATGATCCAGTGCTTTCTGCTAGTTCTGTTGCTGCACACCCTGGCCAGGTTGAAAATGGAGGCAATGTGGATGATGGAATTAACCCTGCAGTTGGAGGCGATTTGCCTTCAGAACCTGTTGGCTCACCTTCCGCGAAGCCTTCAACAGAACCTCTTGCTTCTCATTCAGTGGATGCTACCTCTTCTAAATCATGTAATTCAGATCTTTCAAGGCAAGATACTCCGGATGTTGTAATGAAAATTCATGACTTGCAGTCTTCTAGTGATATAAAGGACGCCCCAGAAACTGAAAATTCACCAGAGAAGGTAGAATCAGCTGAAGATTTGAACATGTCAGATGTTAAATCCATACCCTCAAGTTCTGGCGCTGCAGATGCAGTACAATCTGCAACAGAACCGTCTTCAATAAAAGATTCTGTAGCTGGGCTTACAGGGGTGTGCAACCAAGAATCGGCATCAATTGGGTCTAGGACAATTGACTCCAATGGAAAGGGTTCTGTGGAGAATACCCTTTCTGCAAGCCAATGCGGAAGTTCATGTGCTCCTGACCTAGGGGATGAACTTAAGGGTAATAAATTGTCTGAATCCTCTAGTGGCAAGAAAAGCTGGGAAAGTACTAAGGGATTTGGCGCATTCCTATCTGGGCTTGTAGATATTGGAAAGAACAATAAACAT
Source organism: Ruellia speciosa (assembly GCA_001909325.1). NCBI lineage: Eukaryota > Viridiplantae > Streptophyta > Magnoliopsida > Lamiales > Acanthaceae > Ruellia > Ruellia speciosa. The sequence continues at coordinate 7,359 of MAYD01358727.1, forward strand.
GACCAGCATAGTGATGTTTCTGATTATAAGTTTGCGAAAAAAGTTAAGGGTAGAGAAACTGTTAGGGCTGGCGAGAAGTCTGATGTTGACATCCTGGGAATGGTAGATCCTCTAGAAATGGCTCTGCAAGTGGCCATTGAAGTAGAGAGGGAAGTTGGAGATTACAGAGAACAAAGTGGCAGTGTTTCTGAGAAACAGGAAAATGGAGATGTACAGAGGCCCGGTAGCCCAGATTCTGTGGGTGGGAGGCAATCCAATTCCAGCAAGAGTTCATCAAAGGATGTATCAAGTGACCAAGAATTGTCAGATGAAGCTTCACCAATGCAGGAAGAATCTGCAACGAGTACGAAAAGCCAACATGCTGAGCAAACTAATGGAATACAGAATACTGCTACCTCTCAAGTCACTGAGGTCACACAAGAAGATGACAATACAGGGAAAGACCCATGTAATTTTGATCTGAATCAAGATGTTGACATAGAAGATGCTGATCATCCTAGGAATCAACTTAGCTCACCCATCTCAATTGTTTCTGCTTCTAGAGCAACGGCTCCTGGGTTGCCTGTTGCTCCCTTGCAATTTGAGGGGAATCATGGTTGGAAAGGTTCTGCTGCTACGAGTGCTTTCCGCCCCGCCTCACCTCGTAGAATGCCAGAAAGTGAAAAGGATTTTTATACTGGGGGGAGTGCAAGCAGTTCAAAGCCAAAGCAAGGATGGCTCAATATAGATCTGAATGTGGCTGATAGTGTTGATGGAAAAACGGAAGAGCAACCACCAGCTACAAGTATTCCGTTGTTTTCTGCCTTCTCTGCTCCTGGAGAATCCTCTGTGGGCACAAATCCAAAAGCCAGGCAGCTTGAACTGGATCTGAACCATACAAGTGAAGATGGTGGTCGCCCATTCATGAGGCAGTTTTTCCCCCATGGGAGTGGTCTTGACAGTCAGCCTCAGTCTTCATCATCAAAGCTACCTTCTTTAAAGAATATTGATCTGAATGACCAACCATCCTTTCTCAAGGACTCTTTTGGTAATTCCTATTCAAGTAAGTTCCCTCAGAATTTCAATGTCTCCGGAGATGGCAAATCAGATGGTCCTGTAATATCCTTATTTGGCACCAGAGTTGAGGTCAATCGCAGAGACAGTGCTCCTCAAACTATGGCCCTGCCAAATGGTCAAACTCCAGGCCTTCCATTTGATCTTAACTCAGGGAGAACGGGGAGTTTTCTCGGTGTGGTTCCTTATGCTCCTTCCTCAGGTTATGTTTACAACATGGCACCTGGCCCAGTTATGCCTTTCTCCTCTAATATGTATGGATCAGGTGGACCTGTTCCTTACATGGTCGATTCAGGAGGTGTGCCTGTTATCCCACAGATTGTGGGCTCTTCTTCAGCTGTGCCAACGGGTTTCTCCCAAACACCCTATTTCATGAATATGAACGCTCCAACCCCTTCCAATGTTGGGGTTGCTGGTTCTTCTCGGAGTACTTTTGATCTCAACTCTGGAATGATGCTCGAAGGTGGAAGTAAGGATCCTCCTGGTTATACCCAGTTCCTGAACTTAGGCCCAGTCAAGCCAGTGGATGACCCTACAAGGTACAATTCCCAAATCCCTTTCGGTTCAGTTGTTGGTGGGAAGCGTAAAGAACCAGAAAACGGACGGGAACCTTATCCTTTCAAGCATTATACACCTCCATGGAAATAGTTGGTTCATCTGGTCCTAATGCCTCATGAAATCTTATTAGGACCACGGAGCAGACTTGCGGTTTTATAGCATTACTTGACCCGAGGGAAGCCATATGTAAGCATAGGTGGAGAAGGTTTGATAGAAACTGAATAGTGAATGGAATTGCAGGAGTAATTTGATTATTGAGATCACCTCCCAGAGACTATAAAAGCTAGGCTTAACTAGTGTTTTATTTTCTTGGTCTTTTTTTACTCTTCCTTTTTATGCTGCTTATAAAATACATTTCATATTCTATTATTGAAATCTGACTTTTCAGTTAATCTGAAGAGGAAAGGATATTGTGCATATATGAATGGGACTATGTTTCTGATATTTTCTTGGATGCACTATGTTTTCTGCCTTTTCTGGAAATTACTTGGATGGATCTGTTTTCTTGCCGTTGAGAATTTGCAGGTGCTGGCTTTGCTGTAACAATGATATTAAAATGTTTTGAGTTTTTATTTGCTCTATCATTGTAGCATAGTTATGGGGAGTTTTACCAGTGAAGATAGCCTTAGGGTCTAACAGTGACGGTCCATTGTTGACTCGGTTGAAATTTTGAACAGCAGTTTTACAAAATTCAACAAAAATATCAACATCGATATCTCTATTGTTGAATTTTAAAGCTGCTGTTTAAATTTTGAACAATGTCTAGCACTACTGAACTCTTAGGGTGTTTACTGCCTTGGAGAAGGGCTATTGTTGTGTGGTGATTAGTTATAATCCCAGAACCACAAACCAGCTCATAAATGGGGGGTTGAAGACTGCCATTCGGATGCATCGATTATTAGGGCATTTAATGGCTGGGTTGGTGGGTTGGTTATTTATGATCGTGCGCCTCAAGGAAATTTTTTGATACTGTAGAAAGTATTCTATATGATTTTAGGAAAATTTGTGTTGCCTTTTCAGCATATGGTAACAATGCCTAGGAGATTTCACACTCAAGTTGTACCATATCAAAGTTAAAATGTCAGTATAACCTTGATTATATATAAAGAAGAATCTGACCCTATAGACCTGGAATACGGTTTTTGGTGTCATGTGCATAATGACTTAGAGGTTGGTTGGCAAATTATCTCTTCAAACAACTAATTGAGCTTCAAAAAATATTTTTTAAAGCTATTTTTCCGAGCTTTTTAATATATTTTTTACAATTTTTTTTTTTCATGTTTATCTTAACTACAACCAGAGCCTCCGTTCACTTTGTATCATGGGTTGATATTCCAATTCCTGTTATACTTTTAACATGTACCATACTGATGTAATCTAATTAAATTTTTACACCATAAATATCCAAACTTACATTAGTTTTAAAAAACTTACCAACATAGAAGGATTTCATGTTTCGTGAAATATAACACAATAAAGTGTATCACATATATTTTTTTAAAAAAGAAAAATTTTATAAATACCAAAAACATATCCAACATTGATGATCAAGTATATTCTTAATTGTATCATATTAAAATTTTATTTTATTTTGTATCACATTAAAAAGAAATATATAGATTCACATTTATTCGGATTTGTATCACATTGGTGTAATCTAATTAATTTTTATTCTTTATAATCAAGCGTGAGTATGCTAATTTTCATATTAGGCTAGAGATATTGCACTGAACCGTCGTGAGATGTGGATTTCCAAGTTTATCTTATTAATATTATATAAATAAAAAATCATCTTGCAACACCCAAGATTCAACATCAAACCTTTTATTGAAAATTAATATCATTGACGCTTGACTAAAACACATTCTTTGTTATATAAAAATAATTTAAGATTTATATTATTTATAATTTATTATTTAACACATAAACATGTGTTTTGGTTACTATTGAAAATAAGATATTTCTGACAATATCGAACTTCAAAAAATGTGGTACATTTTGTGTGTGTGTACATTAATATATATTGGAGGGATAGAGAAAAACCCAATCAATTTTAATTTCATACCACGTGGTACACTGATTTTGTGCCATGCAGTATTTAATTTTGGTTTATTGTGCCACATAGTGTTTTCCTTTACCATTTTTCAAATTTGGTAGAACAAATAAACGTTAAAGGAACAAAAAAAAATCCCACCTATTAGTCTCATCTTTTTTTTTAAAGAAAGAATATTATTGGGTCAGATGCCAAGCATTTGCAAAATAATATACATCATAAAAAGCCAAATCACCCTACTATATCGACTCTACACGATTTCAGTGAATTCTATTATATTCAGTGTGAGAATATTAGAGTAACTACTTGGTCGGTCACAAAATGTAAACTTCTAAATTTACTCTTCATTTCATTAAGTAAATAAAAACTTAATTAAATTAATTCTTTGTCATTTATAAAAATTAAACTTCCTTGAAAGTTTCATATATTCACCATTAAACTACAATATATTATTTATAAATTTAAAGTAGCATAATAAATATATATATGTATATGTATATAGTTTATTATTTGCACACAGGGGTGCGGTGTGCCCTGTTTACTTCGTTTAAAATGGAATACAATTACTAACCTAATACAAACATGCCATAATGAAATGAAATATAATGAAGTTCAGACCACCATTAATTAGAATTCACAAATCCTACACACCACACGGGTGCAGGATGTCACCCAAAGTCCAAACCACCCGAAATAGTTCAATCCTGCCAGCCATTTGGAGAGGCATCAAATGTTGTCCAAATGTTTGATCCATCGCCAAGAAATTTGATGACAATACTTTTACTAAAATTGAACTTATTATCAGTCTTGACCACTCGATACATGGAAAATGAGATTTCATTTTTTTATGGGGTAGGGATCAGGTGCTAAATTTACGACGTTCAGTACATGCTAAATAAATTCTCAGCGATTAAAATCTCTGCCCCTATGTAAATTGCACTATACCAGTGTAACAAAGGTCTACACAAAGGCAACAAGAGGGAAGATTCGTTTGTTGCGCTTTGTCTGTGCAATTTACACAAGAGCAGAGATATTGACCAACGACTGAAACAATGTCTAACAACCATTATTGTCGTTGATACAAGTGCAATAAACTGTATTGTATAATTTACACAAGAGCGATAGTTGTGTTACAACAACACAAGTACAAAAATTGGTGTTGCCGTTGTGTAAACCTTTGTTGCACTATTATTGTGCAATTTATACAAAAGCGAAAATTTTGATCCAACAATTGTGAAAGTGTCTAGCTCAGTATTAAATTTGTGGATTTAACAGTGTATTCATGACTTTTTGATTTCATAAATGTGGCACATTAACTAAATGGATGCAATATTTCCTATTTATCCATATGTGCCTGCCTTTTATCTAATTGGATACAAATTATTTGTTTGAAGTAGAAATTGAGGGATTGGACGGCTGTGCACGTCTGTATTTGTTGAAGAAAGGTAATGGGGGAACCCTACAACACTTTCCTAATTAAAAACTTTTGCTCCTACATGGGACGGGACAGGTCCCCGTGGGTGCCGACTGCCAGCCCATAAAAGGAGGAATAGGCCGGGAGTTCATGTCATAATTTGTCACCCCTATTAGAATCCGTGCGGCTCACAACAACTGCAACCCGTACACTGGGCATAAGCCTCCAAATTTTGGGGCCCCAAGTATTAAAAACATATATGTAATATTTATATAAAAATAAATAAAGTGTATGGTAAAATCACACTATTATAATCTGATACCACATTGTAACACCCCAATTTTCCCCACCGGACGATGCTATCACCACACCTAACTTACCTCGGGTTCTACGGCTTAACCCTTAGTAAGCTCGGTGCTCAGGCTAACCATGTTGTCTATTCCTATCAGAGTACGCTGGATTTCAAGAAACGTGTCCCCTCTGATCACAGCTCACCGTACTAAAATCAAACACATGCGGAAGACTGAAAGTAAACTACTTACTAATACAAACCAATAGTCAAGAGTTTACAAGTCCAAAATGAAACATGTCCCACGTCCGGAACTCGACTACTTAGTACAAGCCGATAAACAAAATAATAGGAATAATAAGAGTTCAGAACATGCATAAATAACTGAAATGCATCGCAAACCAACAATTAAATAAATATGTCCTCTCATCCTCACCAAAACCCAAAAGGCCAAGCCTTACCCGTGTGATTAGTGACCTGGAGGTATGCCCTCCGGGCACTCAGCACATGTATGCATCAAGTACAGTTAGTCGAGAGACGAAGTACAGAACGTACACGAGTAAAACAATGCATAATCAAAAATGCAACGTGCTTCACATCGAGTGCATCTCCAATATGCAACTCAACGGTTTAAAAACCCTTCTCATGTAGCAAATCACCATGCAGCAAGAAAACAACTGTAAGCATATACTCGCAACACAGTTACGTTAACGTATAAACAATGTAGAGTGAATAAAGACGTAGACCCTTGGACAACGGGTAGGCTCCACTGACAGTCCCGATGCCAAGTAGAAGTATGCTAGGGCACGGTCAACTGGAATCACCCAACTCTGACCCGTACACCAAAGCATTGAATGTGAAATAAGAGTATGATTGTGAAACCCGAACGCATAACCGAAGTCAGTACGCAGAGTACACTACCCACTACCACAGTTTTGGGTGAATGCAGGGAGTCATTATAGCCTTCCGTAACGATAATCACCCCACCCGTTACAGCTAGACCTCCCCCCACATAATCTTAAATTATCGGTAAACCTCAACAAGGGTGCAAATCTCGAGAGTAGACTAGGGCATTTAACGTGAAAAGCAAGCTTCACACGGGTGGACTTTACTTTCTTCTTTACGTGATTATCCGTTTTAATGAGATGATTAATCGTCATTAAGTTATCATGTGGTGTCCGCTTTTTGATTTGCCTTTAAGTCAGCCCGAGACAAGGAATAGCCATCACTTGCTCGGCTACCGACAGGCTTTACCAAGTTACATGCGATACCGGATTACATGCTGGATTCATTTAATGCAAATGACATGACAGACACGTAAAACACATTGGCACATATAACAGGTAAGTCATGTAATAGCACAATACATAACATGGGCAAGTGAAGAAGGAAATAAATACGTCATGTATAAATTCCTAGACTTAATCATTC
>MAYD01358748.1:0-14272 GCA_001909325.1 Ruellia speciosa
TAAAATTCCCGACGACACCGATTCCAATCATTTGATTTAAAATCTGTACAATCTACAAAATCTTGTGGCTATAATCTCTATCTCAGGTCATCTTGAAAGTTCTATTGCCTCAAGATGTAAGCCAAGCCTTTACACTTATCTGTTTAGATTGGTAACATAAAATATGATAAAACTGAGCATGACGTTTGTGCAAAATTAAATTAATTTTATTACTATGAATTAAAAGCAAATTTAAATATTTTTTAATTGAATTAAAAATAATATTAATTATCATTATTATTGTTTATTTATTTAATTTCATCACTTAATAAATTTAAATTTCCGATATCATATTTATAATTAAATTAAAAATTCAAAAGTATTAAAAGGTAAAAGACCATGTAAACGGTTCAGTAGTAGAATTAACATGATACTTGATAGATAAAAAAATAAATAAATATTCAAATAGACAAAAAATAAATATTCAAATAGACAAAAAATGTGTTCCGTGATTAAAATTTTCCTTTAAGTACAAGAGCTTACATGAAATTGATGCAGTGGGGGGCTTTAGGGTTCATTGAGGATTTTGATGCAGTGTGGCAAAATCACAAATACAACAGCACCAGAAGAATTCATATACCGCCATGAATTTAAATGGTCACTTGCAATTTGAATAGCCATGAATATCATTTGGACCTTTTGGACTATACACCACACACTACAAAATGAAATATAGTTACTTCATTTTTTAAAAAATTTTGGGCTTGGAATCAATTTGTTTTAAATTATTAATCACATTATTTTACCCTCAAAATGTAATTATTAATCTTAATTTAGGATTCGTTAACCATTTCATTAAACTTAATATAATATTCTCCTTTATAATTAACAGAATATTTAGTTAATATTCCATTAGGAATATTTATTATATTTTTAAAATATTCATTAATTTTCACTATCTCTACCTATTATATAAAAAGTAATACAAATTATTGAGTATTACAAAAAAAAGTGATGCACCGTTAGTCTAAAAAATTTTGGAAAAATACATTGGTGGTTTTAAGTGTTTTTTTCTTTTTACACCTTTAATGTCAAAATAGGCACACTATTTTCATATCTCTATCCGGTTACAATTCTAGATTAAATTTTTCTTTATCTTAATCAACATTAGTGCAATTAAATGGTATTTGGTTTAAAAGTAGGAGAATATATTTAAAGTTATAAAATTAATTTGAAATCTTAGAAAAACGTCATTAATTAATAAATAAAAATTTCTTTTAATTTAATAAAGCAATTAATTAAAATATTTCCACACATTGATTTGAACCAAATATGTGAATTTAGGCCATGTATAAGTATAAATGAGGCAGTGAATGAATAAATAGGGTAAAGGCAGGAAGCAAAGCCTTTCAGGGCTCAAACGAAGAAACAAGCCGGAGAAGAGGGCTGGGGCGTAACTATCATCTTATCTATATTCTACATACACCAAGGTTAAGCAATCTCCCTCCTCTTTTCAAGATTCTTTTCACAAATTCATCAATTCCAGATCTATGTTTCCTTTTCTCAATCCGTAAAACCCTAGTCCATTTACGAATTTGTTTTCTGTTAATTATTTTGCGGCGCTTTCTGTTTAAGTTTTGATTCTGTATCTCAGTCTTTGTTTTTGTGCTTGATTTTTGTAGGGCATGGATCGGTACCAGAGGGTGGAGAAGCCAAGGGAAGAAACTCCGATTAATGAGAATGAGATTCGAATTACAAGCCTAGGCCGGATGCGGAATTATATTACTTACGCCATGAGCTTGCTTCAGGTATATATTTTTTGCACATTTTAGCTCAATTTGAATGAATTTGCCAATACAGGTGGTGTGAAGCTCTTTATTGTGCTGCTTTACATGTTACCTATTTGAAAATTGCTAAATTTGTTGGGTGCACCTGTGTATTTTTGGGTTAGGATTCAGGACCTCGATATTGTTTATATTGGAGGCTGAAACGTGATTTGCTTATGTTTATTTTGTTTAACCTACTTTTCACCAAGCAATGTTCAATTTTAATGATAAAAATCAGCCTCTTGTGCTTTTTTATTCTGAAAATTTGACATTATCCTATTCCTTATCAGATTGTACCGGTTCTCAAATGGAATCTGGTTTTGCAGTCTGATGCATGAGACTAAAGCTTGCTTTTCCGTTGAGTTGTCTGCTTTGTTAAATATTGTTATAAAATGTCTGTATGATTCAACTGAATGGTATATTTTAATTATCTTTATGGTTAAAATGGTCAGATTTTGGTCGAAAGATAAGAGTTATCTTCTTGGAATGACATGTCTAGTATGTTTACAGTGCTCTATATGAGATTCGGGGAGCTCTGCACCCACTTTCATATGTTGTGAATATGTTAATCCATGCCATATGTAATGATTTGGGCAAATGCTTGTTCAGAGCATTAATATCTCTGATTTGTGTACCTTATTTAGGAGAAGAGTTCAGATGAGGTTGTGTTTAAGGCAATGGGTAGAGCCATCAACAAAACTGTGACAATTGTGGAGTTAATCAAGGTTTTTGTTTTTCCCCACTAGCCATTCTTCTGATCTAAACTGTGACATCTACGTACTAACTACTAATGCCTTGTCTGTAAATCAGAGGAGAATTGTAGGTCTTCACCAAATTACAGCAATCCAATCCACCGACATAACTGACATATGGGAACCCCTAGAGGAAGGACTCCAGACGTGAGGGCAAATTGATTGTGAAACTGTTTTGATTTTGAAGTTTTTATTCATTATTTGTCTCAAGTATCTGTCGAAATGATTGCCTTTGTGATGCTGTCTTTATTCACTGTCACAGTTTGGAAACTACAAGGAAAGTTTCGATGATTACAATTACACTGTCAAAAATGGAGCTAGATAAGACAAATAATGGGTGAGTAGTGGGCTGCTTCTGTTAGGGAAATGTGCACCTCTGCGTTTTAGGTCATATGGTATTTGCATTGTCTTCATTATACTGAAAAATCGCGTTCTCGTTGTTTTATCATAGCATAGCTGTGAAATGCTATACGACCTTTATAAGATTATCACTCTGCTCTCTCTGTAAAATAAACTTCATTTTTCATGCAAGCCTGATTCGTGATTGGCTATAATGTACTGTAGGTACCAACCTCCCCTACCAGCTGACCAGGTCAAGGTGTCTACAGAGCTTGATTATGATGGAGGTGGTGCTGTGCTTTTTAGTCTCTACTTTGTATATTGTTTTAAGGGTTATGTTGTTGACATATTTCAATTGTGTAGAGGGATCACCTCCTGCAAGGGGAAGGGGTCGATTTGGTAGAGGGAGGGGGAGACCTAGAGGTTCACATCATTTTTTATTACTGTAGTTTTTACTTTCTTTAGTTCAGCTATATGTTGATGTATTCACAGAGCATCTGCTTTATGGCTTTCCAGGCAATGGTTTTGCAGCTGCCGAATATGAGGATGGAGGCTATGGAAGGAGCCGCAGGGGTGGCAGGGGCCGGGGTAGGGGTCGCAGTTTCCATGGCCGTGGGCGTGGAGGGTACAATGGGCCTCAAATGGATGCCCAATATGATGTTGGAGGCTATAATCAAGGACCACCACGTGGTATTGTCTTTGATTATGGATGATATCGTAACCTTGAAATTTAGTGTTCTTTGATATTTGGCATCAAAATATTGTTATAATTTTGATTTTAAATTACTTAGGATTTAGTGTTCCACGAGGAACTCTTTAAATGCCATGAATGACGTCTGATAGTCGAGGTTTCTTAGGTGCTCTATTTTTGGTGGGAAGGCTTTAGAGAATGTAGATCCACTATTCATTAGGGTTCATTAATGTATCATGTGTAGAACATTGATCCTTTAACCACTACATTGACCCCCTTTTTCACTTTTACATGCTTAACTATACTATCTGCGACGGAGAGCCGAATACTTGGTTATTAAGTGTGAAACTTGAACAAAAAATTGAGGATTGTCGGTATAAGAATATATTGTTAAGATGGTTATGTTGTCATGCTAACCTATAGAATTTAATATATTATAAAACAAATGAGTATGGGGGACCAATAGGCAGAAAATGAAGATGGAAATATGTTGTAAGATAATTTGGTCATGCACGAAGCAGGGATATTTTCTAATTTATATTAAATGGGGTGGGGGGCCACTCAGAAAAAAATTGGAAAAGGATTATAAGAGAGAAACTATATCTAAATCTGAATGAAAATCTGTGTTTTGATGTACGAAATTATAATATCTGATTCTTATAGTTGATGCCACATGATGGAAGAATAATTTAGCACGATGGGGATGATATTTTATTACTACTGCTTCTACATTGTTATGGTCAGTGAAGTGGGTTTCTTCTGCTGCAGGTCGTGGCCGTGGCCGGGGGACTCGTGGAAGGGGTCGTGGATTCAGATCAAATGGGCCGATCCAAGCTGCTGCTTGAGTGGCAGAGGTGTTGAACTTTCTCAAACTCGGGATTACATGTATGAATTGATGTCCATGTTCGACAGGGACAGTATCATTTTCTGTGTTTCCTCCAGTGTTGCTACTGTCATTAGCTTGAAATATCATATGTAATCAATGTAGACTAGCATTTAGCTGCGCTTGCTTGCGTGCGTGGTGCGCCTTTTTGTTTTCTTTGTTTTGTTGGTGTTGCATTAACATTCCATAATTATTTAGTCGGTTTATTAATCAAATGTAACCCCGAGGTTGCACATTCTTTCATTTGTAAGTTTGCTGGATAAATCTTGTTTGTGGATACTTGATACAGTCCCCGTAAAAAGATTGTCTTGGCTTTTTTTTGTTTAATTTTTTTTATTCACCTTTGGTTTTGTTTAATTTTTTATTGCCAAACAGCTCACCATTCACTAAAAGCCAATTGCAACAAAGGTATTTAACAAACAATTTCTTACAAAAAAGCACTTGCTTTATTGTCTTGAAACACTTGTTTAATTTAAAGCCATTCAGCATCCTGGAGACAACCTTCATTATGTTGTTTGCGAGTAATAATAAATAATGCTAAAATGGTGATGCATTTTCAGTGGAGTGAATGTGCAGTGTACTGATTTCTTCTGTGCCAAATGGTGATGCGCACTCATAGTCTTCAAGAATAAAAAAGGGGTACTGTAACCACATGTTTTTTTTTTTAGTGTTCAAAGGATATTAAGGACAAAGGGTACTCATGTTTTTTTATGTAACACCCCTGTTTAGGGGTACTGCAACTCAATTGGCTTTTAGTGAATGGTGAGCTGTAACACCCCTGTGTCCAAAGGTGTACTGTAACCACATGTTTTTTTTTTCTGTAAAAGGATATTAAGGACAAAGGGGGGAACAACCCAAAGAAATAATGGACACACTGAAGCACCATGTCTATATAACTGCACTTGAGTTGCAGCTCCACAATCACAATTTACAATGACAGTAGTCCATGAAGAAGATATAGTAATAGTAGGTGCTGGACTTGCTGGTCTCACCACAGCTTTAGGCCTTCACAGGTACACAAACAGCACACTATAATTAGTTAACTATGATTACATAATAATATTATAATAATGTCATAGTTTGGGATGAGATTTCCAATTTTTGCAGGTTGGGAGTGGCAAGTGTAGTTCTGGAATCATCAGACAGGCTTAGAGTTACTGGCCTGGCAATCACCCTGTGGGCAAATGCCTGGAGAGCCCTTGATGCTGTTGGCCTAGCACACGTCCTCAAACACAAATCTGTCCAAATTCTTGGGTACCTACAATTAAATTAATGTACTCCCCACAACATGTACATTTTGGAACATCATATATCTTTAATTCTGAATTTTGTGTTGTGTGTGTTCAGGTTCAAGATTGCTTCTGATCAGGAGCCCCGCCTGCCCACTCCTGAAGCTGACACTCATTTGTGATTTTTTTTCCTCCTACATACGTGTTGGTTCATAGAACTTTGTAATAGGTCCTTAAGCAGTGTTGTTTAATTGCAGTGGGGAATTAGAAGCTCGGTGTGTTCGGAGGAAAGACTTGTTAGAAGCTTTGGAGAGGGAATTGCCACAGGGGACTATCAGATACTCCTCTAAGGTCGATTGGGTCGAATCCTCCGGGAACTTTAAGTCGATACACCTTGCAAATGGTTCTATTATCAAAGCAAAGGTGCTCTAAGAAAGATGGTTAAATCATGAAAATGAGCTAAATTCCAACGCGTAAAACACCTGAAATCATTATCTCCATTGACATACTTGAATGAGTTATCTCACTGATGGTTAGATGGCTCAAGTTTGGAAAATTTACGTCTAACATTAAAAGCCTGTTTGATGTACTCAAGTTCGGCTCATTGAAGTTTGCGAGTCGAGCTTTAGAATCAACTAATTATAATCTCAAATTGATTACAACTCTAGCTTTCACTATTTGAAAAACAGATCATTTTGACATATGTGTAGTAAAATGATCTATACGTATATTTAATCCTTGTCGAGATTTTATTTTTTTGTTTTCTTTTGTACATACCATCTTTTCTATTCCTAATTTTTTATTTTGTCATGCTCAATTTCTATGGTCTAAGGTCTTGATTGGATGTGATGGAGTTCATTCAAAGGTTGCTAGGTGGTTGGGGCTTCGGAGTCCGGTTAGTGCAGGTGTATCGACCATAAGGGGTTTTGTCGAGTACCCTGATGGCCATGGCTTTGAGCCAAGGTTTCATGGTTACTTTCACGGAGGCCTACGATGTGATTTTATCCCATGTGATCACAAAACTATGTATTGGTCTTGCAGTTTTAGACAATCGGTCATTGAATGTAAGAACAAGAAGAGACCATCACACATACTCAACATATTTCAGTTTCCTGGATATGTTATAACATGTCTTCTAATTCCATGTTTCTTTCTTTTACAGATGACGAGAACGATCAGAATCCCTTGAAAATGAAGCAATTTGTGCTCAAAAGCATTGCCAATGCCCCGAGACATTTGTTTGATGTTGTGGTGAGAACCGAGCTTGAATTTGTCTCCTGCGCCCCTTTAAGACACAGATTGTCTTGGGATGTTTTGTTGGGGAATATTGCGAGAGGCAATGTTTGTGTAGCTGGCGACGCCCTTCATCCCATGTTACCATTTATAGGGCAGGGTGGGTGCTCAGCTTTGGAAGATGGGGTTGTTCTCGCAAGGTGTCTTGCAGAAGTCCTATCAATCAAAGAAAAAGATAAATATGCGAAAATTGAAAAGGGTCTGAAGAAATATTCACAAGAGAGGAGGTGGAGAAGTTTCAGCCTCATTTGGACATCTCATGTGGTTGGTTTAATACATGAAAGTGATGGTAAGATCATGAGTTGGTTAAGGGAGAAGTTCCTCTCTAGGTTTAGTGTTTGGGCTATGGTGAAATTGGTTGAATTTGATTGTGGGAAGTTGGTTCATTCTTGAAAATTAGTTCATAATGGCAAATACTATTTTTTTTGTGCGTACAATGAATTAGAAATTAAGAATGATGAAAGAAAATGCCAAGGAATCATCCATTGAAGCGTTGTAACAGGAAGATCATGTCACTCAAAGTATCTATGTTCACTTGTATTGCCGATTTTAACAAGACAGTCATTCCATGGTATCTATGGAAAATACTATATTTGATTTTATATTTTCTATAAAAAAAATATATTTATTTTTCACATATTATTTTTTTAATATTAACAAAAACAACGATTCAAAAACACCTAAAAATGCACCCAAATACTATGTATATGCCCTCATCCATTTTCCCCACTTTTTTTATGATTAAATTCCTTTTAATGACATGGCAATTATTTGTGGAGACTGATTCTTGATGTGCAATAAACTGCAATGATTAGTTGATTATGTAAGAGATTAGGTCTTATGATAACTGATTGCTAGTTAGTACAGCTTGTACAATGATTGGGAATCATTTAATTCCCAACTGTTATTACTTTTTACCATTAAAGAGCAGAATCATTCTGAATTCAGTTTTGACTAATCATTTTTTATAAGTTTTGTGTGTTTATTTTTAAAAGTTTTGGAATAATTTTTTAAAAATATTACATTATCATATTTATAATTATTGTATGAGACGATAAAATGACCATATTTAATAATTCTGGATCCACTTTCAAAACAAACAAGTGCTTTTCTTTGATTATACCCAACCAATAATTATTTAATTATAGGGGAAGCCTTTTATTTCTTGTACAATCACATGGCAAAATGTCATGAAAATGGACCAATAGTATAATTTAAATGGTCAACCCGTACACAATTTCTTTTTCCATGGCTTGAAACAAGGCACAACTTGGTATATGTAATTAATAAATTTGCAACAATTTTGGTCAATGAATCCATGTCCCATAGTAAAACCACCAAATTTCACTCCATATATATATGATGACAAAATCTAGTGTTTTATTTTTTTTAGCCCCCCTAATTAGTAATTACACCCCAAACCTCCACATTTATTAAATGTCACCCCAAAAAGATAATCACAATTTTATTACTGCAAAATTTGGAAAATTGAGTTTGACCATAACATTATCGTATCATTAGACAGAAAAAAATACATTAATAAAATAAATGGCACCATAAATACAAAGTCAAAAGCATGTGCAAATGTGCCCTTGCCATGAGAATAATCGTACTGTACGTAAAATGAAGCCACATTGGTTCACATTATTATATATCCAAAGTCAGAGACTATAATGCTTTTTATAATTTTATTCACACACCAACAGCCATTTTCTTACCAAAAAAAAAAATATGTAAGAAATAATTTGTTCTCAGTGTGGAAATTTGATCCATTCCATGTGGTATAGATGAGAAGTTGCAAGAGAAGAACATGGGGCTTAATTATATTTTCAGAATTCCTACAATCAAGTCGGTTTATTAAATAAAACGTTTGTAACCACTTGTAGCTGTGTCACATGGGAGTTTGTTGCTCATCTCAAAATCGGGCACTTATAAATCCCCACAAATCTTACCTTTCTTGCCATCCAATCCCTCATTTTCATCCTCATTTTCGCTTGTTCGTCTCTTTCTCTCCTCTTGAAATTAATGTTTTTAACAATAACAATGATGAAAATTAATGTGTTCTTACTAGCTATACTTTGTTGCCTTATTGTAAATGCTAATGGTCTCACACCTTCCCGATGGTTTCGTGCGCATGCGACCTTCTATGGTGGAAGTGATGCTTCTGGTACAATGGGTATGTTATGTTGTCCACAAATTTGTAGAGAAAATTTTTAGTGTTTTTTTTTGTTAATTTGATATTGTAAGTGGTGTGACTTTTTTTCCCCATGTGTCATAATAGGAGGTGCGTGTGGATATGGAAACTTGTATGCAATGAAATATGGGACGAGGACAGCAGCATTGAGCACTGCATTGTTCAACGGCGGGGCAGCGTGTGGGCAGTGCTTCAAGATCATATGTGACTACAAAGCGAGTCCTCAGTGGTGCAAGAAGGGAGTGTCAGTTACGGTTACAGCCACAAACTTTTGTCCTCCAAACTACGCTCTTCCAAGTGACAATGGTGGGTGGTGTAACCCTCCCCGTCAACACTTTGACATGGCTCAGCCTGCTTGGGAGAAGATTGGCATCTATAGGGGCGGCATCGTTCCGGTACTCTACCAAAGGTATGCATTTTCTCATTACATAAATTTATATTTTAATGAATTCAAATGACTATCAATAAAAGCGTGAGTAATAAAAAACTTATTATTGAGTAAATTATAAATAAAAAAAGAAAACACCATGTGGCGATAAATTGATGATGAATGATGGATTAATTATTACAGGGTTCCTGATTAATTAAATTAAGATAAATGATGGATTAATTATTACAGGGTCCCCTGCAAGAAGCGCGGTGGAGTGAGATTCACCATCAACGGTCGAGATTACTTTGAACTAGTTTTGATCACCAACGTGGGCAATGCTGGAGATATTAAATCAGTGAGCATCAAGGGCTCCAAAACAGGGTGGATGTCCATGTCCAGAAACTGGGGTGCTAACTGGCAATCCAATTCTTACCTGAATGGCCAATCCCTCTCATTTATGGTCACAACCACGGATGGCATTACCAAAACCTTCTTGAATGTTGCCCCAGCCAACTGGGCATTCGGACAGACTTATGCCTCCAAAATCCAATTCTAAGATTACCCTAAGCCTCGAGTTCTACGACCATTAGGACGTGGCGTGCTTACTGTTTTACTGAAAGCAGCCCGCCGGCGCTGGGTAAATGTAAAGTGATGCCATGGACTCACACATAAGAATTTGGCTGTATTTAATCAATTTTTCTATATCTTTTGATTGTTGTATGATGATGAAATTTATACATTTGCATGAATAATAATGATACGTGTTTTTTAAATTTTTATGTTTATTGAGCATACCAATTTTCTATTTGTTGCCAAAAAATATTAGAAGATTTAAAAGTAATATGAAGATGGGCGTACAAATATAAACTCATGTATTGGGCTCAAAAATAGCCCACTAAACTTTAAATTCTGACGTACAAATTCTGAATCGAATAAAGCCCAAATTGAAATAACAAGCCCAACCCAATTTTTTTACATATGTTCCTCCGTTTCTTTGCTAACTGCAAATCTCAAATCGACGATTTTGGTAATGGACAGCTCAACGGGGGAGCTAAACCCAAATGGCAGCGTCGCCGGGCACAATGTTCAAATTTCGCAGGAGAGCTGCGTCGCACTTGTTCGGCCGTGTAATTCATCTAATTCTACGGCGAGAGACGTCGAGAATGAACAGGAGGAGGTGAAGGAAGACGGCGAAGACGAGGAGGAAGAACTGAGAAGGCTCTTGTTGCCCAAGGCGGAGGAATTACCCAGCACTCCTCCCTCTGCTGTAGAAGCCAATTTTGCAACCTTTTTTGCTCCAGGTAAGGCCATTTTTTTCTGGGTATGCAGTTACTTTTTTCCTTTCTCGCGCGCGATAGTTTGAATAGACTATAGAACTTGCCCTAATATTCTATTTGGGCCAATCTCTACTCGTTTCTTGATAATTGCAAGCATTGTTTAAGTTTTGATGTTTTTTGTATGTTATAGAATTTTTGTTTTTTCATTTTAATATCAGATTTTATGAAGCCTGGACATGATCAGTATGTTCATCGTCACGCCAATGGGTATGGTCTGGCTATAGTTTTAAAAGTTTTAAACATGATCATATATTACCTGCATATTTTTCTTTTTGTGATTTTTTGAGTTCAATTTTATTTTATTATATTTCTTCAGGCTATGTGTAATTGGTTTGGCTTCTAGTCATGTGGCATTTAAGGACAAAGGGGGTATAACCTCAGTAGATTTCAATGTTGGAAAGTCTGATAGGAGTGAAATCAAAGTGACCGGAAAGCGCAAAAAGGTATGCTGAAAGCATTTTCATAACTGCACTTCCGTGTTGAAAACTTGAAATAAATCCACTTTTCTATTTTTATCACAAAATCAACCTATAGTTTGAGGGTCCATCTTTTGTTGTAGCCATGTTAGCAAACCTTTTGAGTTAGTACTTTATGTTACTTGTTATCAGTTTCTCGATTCGCAAAAGAGATTGTTTATGTGTATATTTGGATCATGCTGTTTGTGCTTTTGGATGAATTATAGTAGTGATTGTGTTGATTTTTTATTATAAATTGTCATAGCATACATTTAAAGTGCAAAGTTTGGTTCAATCTGCTTGTTTCATAATAATTCAGAGTTTGATTTTCGTTTAACTGATACAGAATGCGCAACATTTTGAATCCAACACGGCCTTGTGTAAAGTTCACACCGGTGAATATTCTTACATAGTGAGGTGGAAATTTTGTCTTGTGAGCTTGTCATCACTTGATCTTTTTAGTTTTTCTTTTTCTTTCTTTGAATTATTTGTTTGGTGTCATTTGCCCTTGCAGGTGCTGTATAAAAGGCTCTCTATTGGAAGTCAACGAAAGGTTAATCAAGCAGCCGGAATTGCTTAATTCGACGGTAAGAGAAACTATGATCTTACATGTTCTTCCGCTCGTGCAAAACACATTCTCATTTATATGAACATTTGATGTGTGTGTGTTTTGGTCACCACCATGAAATAATCTAGATATCCTCTACAATGTCTTTCTGTTGTATGTTTGCATCGGTTTCTTCGCGAGCATATTATGTTTGATAATTTGATTTCGGATGCTCTCTGTCAAGTCGGCTAAATTTCATCAACAGAAAGGAAGAAAAACTGTTTTCAAGTGTTCGTAAATTACTTCCAAAGTAATACCTGATCCTTAAAAGTGGTTGTGTATGTTACTTTGTATAGCATCGCTAAGCATAAAATAAGGTTAAGTTTCGTAAACAGCAAGCCTATATTTTATTTCCCTGTCATTTTCATGATACTTGAACTTGTTAATGTCATTTTGAATTTCTCATGACTTATCTTTATGCAAGCTTGAGCTGTTCGTTTGAATATCTACTATATTATTGCAGCCCGGTAGAGAGGGTTACATCGCCATTATCATGCCAAAACCAACTGATTGGCTCAAGGCAAAGGATTCTTTACTAAACTTTGAAGATTATAAAAAGCTGAGAACAGAGCCGCGAGTTGTGTAAGTTGGTGCTGTAGAATTAAATACCTGTTTTTTAGTTCGGTGGAAAGTACACGTTGTTTTGCTTGGCAGCATGTTGGTTTTTTGAAGTTTTGTTGAGTAAGATTATTTTTCTGTAGAACGTTTGAAAATGTTGTAATTTTGATCTTATGTGATAACTCTCCCAAAAGACACAAGTAAAAATAGTAGTTATTCGTCATCATTATTTCAACAAAAGTCGAGGAAACAGTAACAATAGTAGTAGCAAAGACACTTTTATGGTTACAAATGGATGAACAAACGTCTCACTCAAGTCTCAGAACCCACACGAACACCAATAAAGAGCGTAACTGAGACAGACACACACCAAATATATGTCCTAGGTTTTATAATTAAGCAGACTTGTTGCCAGCAATGTCAATGACAAAACGGTACTTGACATCGTTGTTGGCCAGGCGGTGAAGTGCCTCGTTGATCATATCAGTCCCAACCACCTCAACATCACATGTTATGTTGTGCTTCCCACACAGATCCATCATGTCCTGCAGCTCCTTCATGCTACCAATTATGCTTCCCTTCACAGTCCTTTTCCTGTTAGTTCATTTATTCATCGTCATTCTTAATTAAATCATACACGCAGTGATCAATCGACGTATAAGATCATGTGAAAAGAATATACCAAAAATCAATGGAAAGGATGGAAGTTCCATGGGCTTATCTGGTGCACCCACAATTGCAAGAGTCCCATTCACTTTGAGCAACTCTAGAATAGGTCCAAGGGAGTGTTTGGCTGACACTGTATCCATTACAAAGTCTAGGCTCCGTTTCTTTGACTGCCCAACAAAAATATCACGAAATACAGTTAGCCATCAAGAATATTGATTCGAAATCAATGAATCAGGAATGAGTGAACCAACTTGCATTTGTTCTGCATTGGTGCTTAGAATGAAGTCATCTGCACCTAATCTCTCCCTGGATTCCTTCTCCTTCAATGCGGATGTGCTAATCACAGTTACGTGGTGTCCAAACGCCTTGGCAAATTTCACCGCAATGTGTCCAAGCCCTCCTAGACCCACTATCCCTATCCTTTTTCCCTTGCACTCCAATAACTTGCTGTCTTTCAAGGGCGTAAATGCAGTGATTCCAGCACATAGAAGAGGAGCTGCTGCATCCATTGCCAAATTCTCCGGAATGTGTACAACATACCTATGATCAGCCACTAGAAATTCCGAGTAGCCACCATATGTGATGCTGCCATCCCAAAAAATGCCGTTGTACACAAACTGAAGCTGTTCACAGTAATTTTCTTGGCCTTCTTGACACTGTTCGCATTTAAGGCAAGTTGCTGCCAAGCATCCCACTCCGGCCCTATCACCTACTTTGAAATTGGTCACGTCGCTGCCCACTGTCGTTACGATGCCTATAATTTCATGTCTGTATGTTGACACTCGACACACAATTACAAACATAAATACCACTAATTTTGATCGATTTAAATGTATACGTGCTTACCCTGGAACAACAGGATACATGGTTATTTCCCAATCGTTTTTTTCATAGTGGATATTAGTGTGACAAATCCCACAATAGAGGATTTGGATTGTTACATCGTTCGTTCCATTCTCTCTGCATATATGTTCATAATGCCAAAAAAAAATGAGAACCCAAAACCAAAAATGCCCTATATAAATGTTCGAACTTAGATTTATACTTCATTTGTCTTGAAAAATATGTCACTTTGGTTTTTCACGCAAAT
>MAYD01358754.1:0-11372 GCA_001909325.1 Ruellia speciosa
TGATATATTTCATCCGCCACGTATTATTTGTCCATTTAGGTTATATTTTTTATTTTATTTTATTTGACCTTTTCCGTTTCTCAAATATAAAAATAAGATTATGTTCCAATGTTACTTTTAGTGTACAACTTTAATTACATAATTATCTATTTTAAATTTATACTAATTAAGAGTAATGTGGTGATTTACTAACATTTCTTAAAATGTGTGATATGTTTCACAAATAATATGAATCGAATAGGGTTATAATATTCATTAATATCGTCAATTATTTATTTATTTTAAATGTTTGAAATAAATGTTGTTGTATTGGGTAATTAAGTTCCATTTTCCCATGAGTTGCAATTGTGTACATCCAATGTAAGTGTTCATTAAAAATAAACAGATGTAAGTGTTCATTTGATACGGTGGTCTACTCGCAAGCGCCGAGTTCATTGAGAGACATTTTATTTGAGGATTGCTCTAATGCTTAATTTCATGATGTAATGCCTTGGGCTTTTCTTTCCAAAAAAAAAAAATGTAAGTGTTCATTAAGCACATTCCGCTTAAAAATAAACATTATCAGAAATACGAATCATTTTGCATAAATTTATTTTCAAGTGTTTATGATTATGCTGAAAAATAAGCATTTTATTATTATTATTATTCCAAGTGTTTGTATTAATTTATGAAATAAGTACAAGCAAGTTAAATAAGTTAAAAGTTGCTTATCTGATAAGTATTTTCTAGGTTGCTTAAAAATAATTATAAGCCTAAGAAATATACCTACAAACATATCTTTTATAAATTTTCTAAATTACTCCATTTGTACCAATTTATTTTTTATCTATACTATATAATTTAGGTGAATGCGGATTCAAATTCCCAACCTTAAGGTTAGAAATTGAAGGCTTGACCTAGCCCTAATCCACTGTCAAACTATTTTTTAATACTAGTAAACGAAATACACTCCAATGCTTGTGCTAAATAATCAACTGTACATATATATACTTCCTCCGTTTTTTAATACTCGTCGTGTACTCCGTATTTAAGGTAAAAATGAGAAATTAAGTATTTTAATATTGAATGGAGAGAGATAAAATAAATATTTAATTAGTATATGGAGAGATAAATGAAATATTTATTAGTGAGAGAAATGAAATATTTACTAGTGGAGAGGAGAGAAAAAATGTTTTATGATTTATAGAGTGAGAAAATAAAATATTTTATTAATTGATAAATATGCAAAAATTACTAAAGAATAAAAGTGAACAAGTATTTCAAAAGAACCCACAAATTTTAAAAAAAGGACGGAAGTATATAACTGCTCATATATAACAAATGAGATAGTTTAATTTGATGGTTAAGTTATTAGTTATTGAGCAATATGTTTTGGGTTCAAATTTTTAGAATTGTAAAATTTATACCTTTATTTATTTAAGATAAAAAGAATAAATTTAAAAATTTATATTGTGTTATTTTAAGCTACTAACTTGTACTGACTCCTTTGTTCGTGTTTGATTTAGATACTCTCGGAGGCACGGCAGCATGATGGGTCATGGGATACTGGGCCATGAGAGATCACCCCTAGCGTAGGATGCATTTTGTCACATTAAGCAGAGATGTTATTTTTTGTCTACTCAGGGCTATGCCCAGATGCGCTGTAGCACTCTGATAAACTGCTATTTTGAAGTAATGTAATAATATTACTCTTTTACTCTGATGTATTGTCTGATTACTCGGCTTTGTATTAGGGAGTCTAGGCTGACTGGCCACCAGTCTAGATAAACTAATATGGCAGTAGCGCGCTCGAAAATGATTCAAGTTTTCGGTGCGTTACATAACTAATATAGAATATATAGCATAGATATAATAATAAATAAACAGATCCCTGATGATTATCTATCTGGGGTAGTAAATTAGTAGTGGCAATTTGCTGAATATCCTTGGCAGATTGCCGAACAAAAGCTGCTGTATTTATTTTTCTCTCAACGGTTTTATTTGGCGAAGCAGAAGTAGAAGCAGAAGCAGAGATGGCCTCTGCAACAACTTCAGTCCTCTCCTCCCTCGCCTCAATTCCAAGGTTTCCTTCCGCTTTCCAATCCCATTTACCCCTATCCTTCTCTGCCATCAATGCTTTTAGAACCTCACGCATTGGCCTCACTTCCACCTCTAAAACGCATGCCAAATTTGACAAATTCCAAGGCCCAGATGATCTTGGACAAGACGACGACCTCTCACAACAAGAACCCATTCAGCAAGGTGAAGAAACTGAGGAGGAGGATGACAGGTGCACTCTTGTGTTTTATCTTGTGGATTCAAGGATAATTGAGATAAGCCTTTTAAATTACAATTTACATCTCCGGAGAATTTGATTACTCCTTAGAATTCTATTGAGATTTGAGAGAAGTCAGGACTCAGTCTGGTTGTGAGAATCGTGTTGGGTTGGGGGCTAGGGAGTTCATGACTCTATTGCCCTTTGCAATCACTCACTGCTCTTGGTGAGCATAAAACCTTGCTATATCTTATCAGCTCACTGGGTGGTTGAGATTGATCCTCTGTGTGAGCCACATCCAACAACAAGTGGAGAGCATTTTCATAGATTCGAATTCCACTTCCTGCATTCAGCGTTTGATTTTAATTCATTTTTTATTTTTCTGTAGTATTTCATATTGACACAAAGTTCTGTTTGAGTATTTGCAAATTAAAGCTTATCACGGAGTCCCATGATTGATCGAGTCACCAGACAAAATACGAACAATAATTATGGGAGTTAAATAAGTATTCTTCTTTACATATTCATGTGGGGCTGATCCACCTTTGTGGGTTTCCAATCTACTAAGAGGGCGGATACAACTGATGTTTGATAGTGTAATTAATAGTAATCATGCATGTAAATGGAATTGGTTGGTGAAGTTTGATAGTGGGTCTATTGTTTCCAGATATCGTGCGGAGCTTTCTGACAGTTTTGACACTAAATGATAACAAGCCTTGGGAGTTAATATATTATGTTTAGCATAATCAGCACTACAATCACACAGAGTTATGATTAGAGCCATAAACAAACCAAACCGGATATGTCATGTTTGTGTTTGGATCCTTTAGCTAGTTCGATATATTCTTGTTAGTTTTTTTTAATGCTTCGACCACTAAAGCATTCTCATAGTCAGTTTGTTAACAAAGCAAAAAATGTTCGTGTTCAGTTGGTTTAAAATGATCAGACCATTCATGAAGGTGTTAGTGTTTATTTGGCAAAAAATTAACTAAAATGATACTACTCTTACCTTATCATATAATTAAATATATAGCAAGTATTCATAATCAAATAACATAGTCCAAACTTGAAAAATCTACAATCTATTATTTTCCATGCTATCAAACAATCGGAAAGTTGTATTTATTCCTCTAATTTATAGTTACTATTCATTAAGTTCATCATTCACGAACATGTTCCCATTCATTTATTGACTTCTTCAACCAAATTACATGTTTTCGTTTAGTTCATCTTATCAATAAACCACATTACTTGTTCAGTTTATTATATCTTGCACGAACTTTCCTCAAACACGAACAAGTCGAACTAAATATTCAAAGAGTTTGGATCATTTAACAGCTCTAGTTATAATATTATAGGCTAAACATTTAACCTAATGACTTCATGACAAGAAATATTTATAGTTATTCGGTTTTAGCTCATATAATCTTGTTTAGAGCTATTCAAGAAGTATATTTTCCATATTCCATCAGACATGCTTTTTGGATAATTTAGAGCATCAAGGCTTTTATCTGAAACTTGTTTTGGAAAGTTTGCAAGCTCTAATTATGTTCTTCTTTAGAGGAGGATTTCAAAGTATAAGCATTTCAATTTGTCACATTTTCTCAAATTAGGTCTACACTTTCGTCAGGTCAGTTTCAGTCACAAAATACAATTTGGCTTTTGTAGCTGCCAACCCAATTTTGTTGCCCTATTTTGGCTTCATACAGGAATATTTTCTTGCCCTCATGTGCATGCAAGTAGGTATAAGGTATTGATTATTATGTGCTAACAAGACAAATGCATCTTCGTTGGACGTGTATACATTTCTGATTGTACAAACTATCTGGCTGGTTATAACTATAATCCATTTCCATAATGCCTTTCCATGATGCCAGTAAATTGCTTTTAGTGAGATTCATTTCATGACTTCTTTCCTCTATGCAGTTAGATGGAAGAGAGTATTTTTAATATCATTCAATATTTTTTCAGTTGCTTGCCTTCTGATTTGGAAGGTGCAGTTCATCAGTCGGGCCAAGCAAGTGCACAGTTTGTTTCTTCTGGAGGAATGAGAGCAATAGTATGTATATACAGATCTGCCTGTACCATTTCAGTTTTGTTCCATTTGATTAAATGAACTGATAAACGATGAATTTTTCGGACAATGGTGAACTTATAGAAGTGGCAAAATTACAACTGTAACATGATTGAAACTTAAGGACATATTGTTATGCTTCCCTGTCTGTAGAGTGGCTTGCTGAAAGTTCTGGTCATCTACAACCCATATTCAATAACAGTGTTTGATATGTATTTTATTTCGTCTTCATTTCTGTAGAGCAACTTTACTGAGATTCGATTGTTTTCATATACGAACACTTTTACAAGGAAAAAAAGAGTAGGAAGGGAGTAGAATAACTTTCTCATGGCCACAAATGATTTATGTTATTCCATTATATAATGATGGGCAAATATGGTTGTGTTGAAATCAATATAGAGTGACGGTGCAATATATTCTGATTTCAATTCTCCCATTTTCCATAGGTTGAGTTATTAATTCCTCAGTTACAATTCCTTGATGATGAAGGGGCGCAAGTTGAGCTCTGGGAACTATCAAAGATATTCTTGGACACACTTATTGAAGAAACAGGTGGCCAGGTCAGTTTGTAATATTTCTAGAATTATGACTATGGCGCTAAGAGAAGCATGATGGTGGGTTCTGAGATGAGCCTGCATATCAATATTTGATCTGTTAGCAAAATCACGCATATATACAGATGCTTGTGTGCTTGCCCACAAACTGCTTGCATGTAGATTGAAGAAGCTTTGCATCTATCATGCTTATAAATCAACATATCATAATATTCTTATTTTCTCTTCTTTAATTTTGTTATGGAATTAAATATATAGGGGATATTTTAGTTTATTGGGAGTGTTATTCTTACCTAGGGTATATATAAATATAAGCTACTGTCCGGCTCTTAACCATTTTCTTGTGCCCCGTAATGTCACTTTCTTTGAGCATATTCCATTCTTAAAGTCTCCCACTTGTGTCACTACTCTGGATTCCCCTGATGCCCTGGAACCACTGGTCTATGAGCTGGTGTATGAGACTTGTCATACATCTTCTCTTGTCTCCTATCACCTTATCCCTTGACTTACACATGTTGTCACCCCCTGATTCGGATCTAAAACCAGTGCCTCTTTCATTTGTTGATCCCGCTTCTGCATCAGTCCCTGCTGAGCCTGTTTCTACAGAACCCACTGACCCCATTGATGATTTACCTATTGCTCCCGAAAAGGTCAAGGACAATGTACTTATCCGATTTGTTCTTTTGTTGCTTATGATCACTTTATCCCTTCTTATTCTTTTGTTGCTTCCCTTAAGTCCATTCCAAAATTTTCCCAAGTCTTTCCATGAAGCCATAGCCCACGCTGGGTGGCATGTTGTGATGTTGGATGAAATGAATGCCTTGGATGCCAATGGTACATGGGATTTGGTTACACTTCCAGCCGGTAAGAAATCAATTGGGTGCAAATGGGTATTTATGGTGAAACGTAAATAAGATGGTTCAGTTGAACGTCTCAAGGCCTGTTCAGTAGCTAAGAGTTATGCTCAGACATATGCAGTTGATTATTTTGATACATTTTCAGCGAAGATGTCGTTGGTCCATCTATTTATATCTCTCGCTGCCAATTTTGATTGGCCACAGCATCAACTCGATATCAAAAATGCATTTTTGCATGGTGACTTGCAAGAAGAGGTTTACATGGAGCAATCACCTGGTTTTGTTGCTGAGGGGGAGTTTGTCGTCTTTGTAAGTCGTTATATGGACTTAGATAGAGTCCTTGTACTTGGTTTGGAGAATTTAGCCATGCAGTGAAGTAATTTGGGTTGCAAAAGTGCAAGAGTGATCACTCAGTGTTTTTTCAGCAGACAGAACGCAGTTCTATTTTCCTTGTGGTCTATGTGGTTGACATCATTATTACTGGGAGTGGTGGCGAAGGGATATCATCTTTGAAAGTATTTCTTAACGAGAAGTTTCAAACTAAGAATCTTGGAGAATTGAAATATTTTTTGGGGATTGAAGTTTTGCGTAATCGTATAGGTATTCTTTTGTCTCAAAGGAAATATGTGGTGGATTTATTGAAGGGAAATAGGAAACTGGGGTTGAAGCCATCTAGCACGCCAATGATTCTTAATCAGCAACTATGGAGGAGGAAAATCCATTTGAGGATCCTGAGAGAGATCGAAAATTGGTTGGAAAACTAAATTATCTTACCATAACTCTGCCCTATATTGCATATACAGTTAGTGTGGTGAGTCAATTCATGTCAAAACCCACAATTGATCATGGGAAGGCGTTGGAACATATTCTATGCTATCTAAAAGGGGCCCTGGTTTGGGGATTGTGTATAGGCAAGGTGGACACTTGAATGTTGAATGTTTTTCTAGATTCAGATTGGGCAAGCTCGAAGGTCTACAACAACCTATTGTATTTTTGTAGGAAGAAATCTAATATTGTGGAAGAGCAAGAAGCAATGGGGTGTATCTCAATCTAGTGCAGAGGCAGAGGATAGAGCCATGTCACATAAGATGTCTGAACTATTTTGGATATATCAACTCTTTAGAGAATTTGGAATTAAAGCCACAGTTTCAGCTCGATTATGATGTGATAATAAGGCGGCGCTTCACAGTGCTTCTGACCCAGTATTTCATGAGCGCTCCAAACACATTGAAATTGATTGTCATTTTGTTCAAAAAAAGCTGCAGGAAGGTTTGTTTTACTACGGGCATGTGAAGACTGAAGAAAGCATTTAATGGAGCAAGGATTAGTTACATTTGTAATAAGTTGGCAATGATTAATATCTATACTCGAACTTGAGGGGAAGTATTGTGGAATGTAAATATATGGGGGATATTTTTGCTTATTTGGGAGTGATTTTCTTACCTAGGGTATATATAAATATAAGTGACTTATACATTGCAATTTTAAGAGACTATGAAATAGAGTTATTTCTCTCAAGAGAACAAATTTGATCTCTATCAATAGTGATTTACATACAACCACATGGCTTAACATAATCACTTCATCTAGTTTAGCATGAGTCTTTAATTTAGTTGGATGGTTGCAGCTGCAGTCCTTGTTTATTTTGTGTTGATTTTAAACATTGAGAAGAAAAAACCTTTTTGAATGTAGAGAGTTAAAGCCATATTTCCTGATGCTGGGGCTGCTGCACTACTAAAGCATCAGTGGAAAGATGCTGCATTTGGATTTGCTAGGTAATTCTTGGATATGAATATATTATGTTGTCTATTGCAAGACTTTTATTGGTGTTGGAGCCCTCGAAATGCCACTCCATATGATATTAGTTATCCAACTCAAATTTGTAACTTGAGACTCTGCACTTATTGCAAGTGGGCATTAAACTCCTTTCCATTCACCATAGCCACTTGATGTATTTTAATGTGAAAAAACTTAACTTTGCGATAGACAGCGGTTGAGTTTAAAAAATAAATAGCAAAAAGGTTGCATCTGCAATTTTCTTTTTGTCCTTTCTCAAAAGCAGGGCTGGGGATTGTATTTTATATGCATTTGGACCAGTCTGTAATATTCCTCTACATCAAATATTTCTTTCACGTTCAAGAGAATCTTTGGAACGTTAAGTGGCTACATATGAGATCTATTTATTTGAAAGTATTTTCTTGTTGCATAAATATATGAAGAAAGCTCATCTGTCTCATTATCTAAAGACATGATAGAGTTGTGAAGCTGAATATAATGTGCTAATAGCTTCAATAGCGAGTTCCTATTCTCCTTGTAAAACGTTTAATACTTTATGTAATTCAATTTTAGCTTTTTTATGCAGTTTAGGAGACCGGAAACCTATAAATAAGGAAGATGAGATTGTTGTGATGGTGGTTCCTGATTATCAAATGTTGGAATATGTTGAAAAAATTGCATCTAATCTTTCATTTGATGAGGTAATGATGTTCCTTCATTTCTCACATGCAACTACATAAGTTCAGTAAAAGAAATGGAAGCTTTGGGCTTGGAAGTTTTTCTTTTCTCTTTCAGAGTTTGGGTTGAGAAAGAGACGGGCGATTCATGCTAACCTTTTAAAGTCCAAGGGCATTATGGAATCCTGCACTTTCCAGTCTTCCACCCTGGCCATACTTTTCTCATTTTATTTCAGCAGTAGCATTCTTGTAGCTCTACATGTATCACACTCTTTGTGCATAAAAGCATGTTTTCTTATTTTTTGACTGTTAATTCAACTGTGAAATGGCTACTAACTCTAGATTTTCCCCTAATTAGTGGTGTCTATTTCAGATGGGATTCTATATATGTAATATATTACAAAATAGGATTCATGTTGATTTCATATTTAGTAGAATCTTATTTTTCATAGAATTTTAATCTATTTCTATTATCCCCACTCTATAAATAGAGGGCTAGCTTTATTTGTTCTATTTTCAATAAAGAAAGGTGATTTTTGACAGATTTTAAATTATATAATTAGCCTAGGCCTCTTATCATGTGGAACCCACGCCTTGTTAGCGAGGATGTGGGAGTTGGCATCAATGTCCGGCGTTTACGACGGGATTTTTTAAGGTACTTTCGTGATCTTTTCATTATCCAAATTTGAGTTATCAGTTTATTTCACTCTGTCTGTAGTTTCCCATTACCTCTTCTGGGAAGTGTATTCTCGAATGTGTGTCCGATGTTAGTATGTTTTGTGCTTCTTCATTTTCCTGTGATATCAGTTTAATTAGTTGTTGTCAGCATTTCTTAAAATGCTGTTGTATGTAAATGTTGCATCAAAGTAAGTTGATTGAAGAAAATATGGGGTACATATGCTTGAATTTTTTCGTTTTCTTTCATCGGCATGTGTTTATTTGTTTTTGTTATTTTTATTTTTTTCTGATGTCTGGGAAACTTAGGATGAGAGCTCTGAGGGTATGTCATGGAACAGGGAAAAAAATTGATTATGCATTTATAAGTTGCACTTTTAATTTATGAGGAAACAAGTTGTTTCACTCTTGGTCTCACACAAACGATTGCTCTGCAGCACATTCACAGTTGTATACTTGATGAAGCCTCTTCCTGCTGGTGCCGTGTTTAGATGTTACCCAGGGTAAGATCTATTTACTATTTCACGGTATTAATATAAGAACCCAAAGAAGTACTATAAGAATTTTGTACCCAAAAAAATAAAAAAAATAGTAGCAAGAATTTGTATAATAAAACAATGGTTTTTTATTTTCCATTTTCATTGTTCATTATCTTGTCATGTGCTTAATGGTGAAAGCATCCATAAAACTGATGATTTTCTGATCCCACATCAGATTATGGAAGGTCTTCTACGATGACAAGGAGAGGCCCAACCGGTATCTGCTCGCCAAGGAGCTCATACGCCGTCCTGATATTGAAGACCTTGAGGTCAGTTAAAAGCTGGATACGTTTAAGTTAAACTTGGTAAATAAATCTAGTTTGAGTGTCGTACTTCTTTTTTGTTCACTGGGATGATCAAGATTAGATCGGCGTAACCATTGCTCTCCGCCATAAAAAGTAAAAGTGTAACCATTATAACCAGCTTGCAAATGGGTACTGGAAAATATTTGCATAACCATGGTTATTTTTTTGGTGGGATAATTTATACTCTTTATGGCCTATTTCGGCAGATTATTTTTGGTGGGCAAGACAATTTGGAGAAGGGAACATCTTTGTTTGATCAAGCAGCAGGCATCTTCTCCTCCATAAATCGTTTCATGAAAGTGATTTCCAGATGAGTTTTCCCTTCGTTCGTTCGTTTTAATATATGCTGCAATGCTTTCCTGCAATATGATAGTACCAGAACATCTGTAAATATCTGTGGCAAGTAAAAAATCCTCGTCACACAGATGTCATTTATAAAGATGAGATGCAGTTGCAGTCTTTATTTGACATGGTCCTAATTTTGTGTCTGATTCCCTTTCTTCCAAATTAAAGGTACCTACATTTTTCGACAAAATGAAATGGCATGGCCGCCTTAGGAGAAAAGGATTGTAGTGCACCAAACAAATTAAAGTTGGGCAGTTTTGGTATTGTTTCTCTATGCGATGAGAACTACTTTTACCTAATAATACATATACATTTGTCCTGATCTGATGATGGTAGTGAAAATTACTTGTGAATTATTTGCATGGGCATTAGTTGTCCCATTCATAAAATGGTTAAAACCCACAGGAAAGGGATGACTCGTGTGACAAATTAACTGGAAGGGAGTTTAAAATTGATTGACCCCAACTTGTCGCCATCGGCCGGCCATGTTTATTGGAGTCATTGTTCTCTTTTTTTCATGTTAAGTGTGTCGGTGGCAAATAGGTATGGTGATGATGGGCTAGCACAATGATTTGTGTGGAATGTGGATTGTTAAATATGTGAGGTACAGTTGTTTAGTCATACGCCCCCGTTAAAACACATGCTTCAGACGAAAGCTGTGTAGCTTAACTTACTCTTAACAACTCATCTGAAGATTATTGATATTTAGTGTTTTCAATAATTTTACATGGTATCAGAAAATTTACCACCCATTTTTACTCTCAATCATGCCAAAAGAAAGTGAAAATTTTTATTGCGAACAATTTCTCTCCAAAAATTTCCCTTTTTGTCTTTTTCAAGTACTTTCCACCTTTTCCCTTGGGCCCATCTGGCGATTTGGTCGCACCATTGCTTCGGTGGCTCATGGAAAAAGAAGAGGATGGAACGTCTCAGGAGGCATTGCTCGGAGCAGTTCTGAAAATCAAGATTTGGTCGATCGACTGGAGGAAGATCAAAATCAGATTGTTTGATTGGTGGAAGATTTCATTTCGAAGATCTATGTAGAAGACGAACCGATAGTCCTTTGTTCCGCTACGCTGCGGTGGTTTCTTGCCGCTACCATCAACGTCAGTGTTACCCTTTTATCTCAATTGCCATCTTCTTCGTCATTAGAATTCTTGTTTGTGACGCCTTGGGATTGTGGGATTGTCAGGTATTTTTTAGGGCATGTTTTTCAGTTTGGGATACTTGGATTTGGGTGCGGTATGGACAATCTTGAAAGATGATGCGACCAAATTTTCGAGCCTTTTGCC
This sequence comes from Ruellia speciosa, assembly GCA_001909325.1. Lineage (NCBI taxonomy): Eukaryota > Viridiplantae > Streptophyta > Magnoliopsida > Lamiales > Acanthaceae > Ruellia > Ruellia speciosa. The sequence continues at coordinate 11,349 of MAYD01358754.1, forward strand.
CTTCACTATTTCTCCCTCAATCGC
>MAYD01358775.1:0-14755 GCA_001909325.1 Ruellia speciosa
ACGAATAATAACTTCATGATTGGGTATGCAATAATGCAAGATTCGACGGAGCAGAGCCACCGGTGGGTTCTTAAGAGGCTACAGGCAATGATCGACGACCCACGGCGATTGTCACTGATCGTGAGCTGAGCCTGATGCATCTGATACATGAGTTATTTCCACAGTGCGCTCACCTCCTGTGTACATGGCACATCTACAAGGATGTGGAGGATAGGGTGTACAGGCTCAGTGGGAAAATGAAGGACATGGCTGCCGCTTTCACGCACGGAGCCTTTAGAGGTATACAGTAAGCGGACACGAAGGATGCATATGAAGTTGTCGTGGCAAAGGAGGACTCAATGTACGGTCGTAGTTACCCGAAGTTCATGGAGTATATACGTGGGACGTGGTTGGTGCACAAGGAAAAGTTCGTAGGGGCTTGGACGAACAATGTGCTTCACTTCGACAACACTATGACGTGTAGAGTTGAGAGTGCACACAATCAGATGAAGCAGTGGCTGAACTCGTCCATGGGTGCTCTAGATACGGTGTGGAAGAAGGCCGATAAAGAGATTGCATCCTAGCTCGTGGATATTTGGTACGACGAATTTGATTTTTATTATTCCCGCATTACATACTATTTAAATGTTATATACAGTTGTACTAATACCATGTGTGTGCAGGTATACGATTGAAGAATCCCGACGATCCGTCAAACCGGTGCACATGACTATGCCTTTCATGTACCTTGCTTGCAAGGTGAGCAACTACTGTCTGAAACTGATGTCTTCGGAGTTGGAGCGATTGACCACGATCGGCACGGATGTGCGCGTGAGCTGTGGCTGTTGTCTCAGGCGGACGCACGGCCTCCCATGTGTGTGTGAAATGCACCAGGCGATGGCCACGAACACCCCGTTATCCCTTGACTCTGTCCACGCATTCTGGCGTTGCCTAGTGTACGACACACCCGCTGCAGGATCCTCTGAGCTCGAGACGGTCGGTGAGACGGATTGACCAGCGATTCTGGCACGAGACGGTGAAGCAGGTTTGGACATTAGTACGATTTGTAATCTGTGTATTTGTCATTTTGAACTATTTTCTTGGATAAAAAGCACTGTAATTTTGCAGGTGAACAGGAGCGACCCAGTTTTCATGAGGGAAGTTGCCCGCATGGTCTGCCAGAGACTCAACCCCGAAGCTGCTGGGTACGGAGAACCAGAAGTGAGGGAGAACGTGCGAGAGCGACCGAGGGGGGGTTCATCCACGCGACGAGAAAAGAGCAGTTGGGAGCACAGGGGCAGAGGGAGAAGCCACCGTGGCCGGGCCCGGGGACGTAGCACCCAGCCGTCCACCCCGACAAGCGTAGTTGCATCAGCATCGGCTGGTATGGAATGGTCTTTTTTGCAGGATCAAGCGTTGTGATTTATTTGAAAGTTGTGCTAGATACCTTTTTTGCAGGTTCAGGTGATGGTGGCGATCCTGACACCCCGTCGTAAATCCATAGGAACCCCATGATAATTCGTCCGTTTGTCCGAAGGGTCACCGATGTGGCCGCCGACGGCAATTGTGGATTCAGGGCCATAGCTCATTCCATATGGGGCAGCCAGGATGATTGGGAGTGGGTGAGGCGGCACTTGGTTGAAGAATTGACGGCACACCTTGACCTGTACGGGCCTATTTATTGGGGAGGGATTGACATCGCCATTACACGTTTGGTGTGGTATGATCACACATTAGATGCAAGGCCTGAACATTGGATGGAGGTGCCCATTGACTTGTTTCCCATTGCGACGAAAGTTCAATGCGACCTTGCTCCTATATGGATTTGGAGATGGATCCGGCTCGCCGGGTTACACAACTACCATGTTGCCCCTGTACTCTACACTGGGTTCAGCACGTCCCCACATGGAGATTGCGATCGCACACCTGGGGAATAAGTGTCAACATTTTGTTTCCCTAAGGTTGGTCACTGACTTCCCCATTCCTCCTATATTGTCGACGTTGTACGAGCGCCACCATACTAGTGTTGATGGGTGGGATCATTTGTACAGAGACAGACGCGCTCATTTCGATGAAATCATTGCAAATAGATAGTGTCGAGGTTGAACATTGTTTGAACATGTGAATATTAACATATTTGAGATTTTTCTGATTTAAGATTATTTGAACATGACTTGTATGGATTTACGATGTTAGTGACCATTGTTTGAACATGCAATCTTAAAACCACTGAATTTCAATCAAGCACACATGTAAAAAAAACTAAATCGTGACAGATCGAACATGCAAACATAATCCACAAACATCCATGTCCATACTGAAAGGGAAAACGAAATAGTCCAAAAACATACAAATCATCTGGCCTGCCGCCAGGCCTCCTCTAGCTCCATGCGCCAAGGCTTGAAACGCGCTGCAACCTCGTCATACTCCTCCCGCGTCGTGGCGGCCTCCAATGCGGCGTCCATATCTCGCACGAAGTTCGCATACCGAGTGACCCACTGGGCATAAAATAATAATTTATTAATAGGTTGACAATTTCAAGTGAATAAACTACAAAAAAATAAAGAAACTTACGTATTCGCTCTGCAAGCGGAGAGGCATCACGAACGCGGCGTCACCACCTGCCAGCATGATGCGCGGATGCGAGCGAGCCATGTACCACCGCATGTACTCAGGGACGCACGCACCAGGATCCTCGATCGCCTGCTGGTAGCAACTGACGTGAACGACCCCCATATTTGGAAATGCCTCCCAAAGGTCATCGGCAGAGGGATTGTTGTACTCCACTCTATACGCCTTCGACTTCACAGGTCGTACAGCAACGGACGGGCGCATGACGCGCGGGGGGATCCTTTGGATGTACCCGAATTGGCGCATAACACGGTGGGCCGAGTATGGCTCGACTATGTCTCGATACCGTATAAGGCCCGACAACAGTGTCCTCTCGACATCGGCCGCCGTGTTCGGCCCGTACAGCAACCAATCCACCTATGGTTCAATGCAACAGCAAAAACTCAAATTAGTCGATATTATGCATAAAGTAGAACACAAACATTGAGTAAACGACATGAAATAAATGTACCGATGCCGCTGTCATCGCGTCGATCTCCCTGTGTAGCTGTACCAGGCGCGCATCCGTACGATCCTTTGTATCGACTGACCACCTGCTCGCACGAGGAGCAGCAGGGCCCACCTCTATCAGATCGCGTGGTGGGCAAAACTGGGGGAAGTACTCGTATATCCAGGCCTGAAGAAGTGTCAGGCAGCCTATGAGCCCACTGCAATCCGCTCGACTCGCAATCCCTAGGTGGCGGTATAGATACGCCAGCGTCGCGGAACCCCACGAATACCCCTCCACTCCCACCACGCCGTGCTGCAACTCATGCGCGAACACCGGGCGTATCCAGTTACCACTCTTGTCGACGAACAAGGTGGTACCGAGAGTCACCCAAATCCAACCCAGGGCCTGTGTCGCAGGCGCCTAATCCGTGATGCACCGCTGCACCACGGACTCTGCAAAAACCCCCCACCTCCCTGATAGTGATCCCACAGCTGCTCCCTCGTCACGCCCAGCAGCAACATGGTCAATGTCTGAAGTCGCGTCGGGTCGGGGTCCGCACTCACCATCATGCCCTCCACGGGCACGCGCAGAATCTGCCACACGTCGTGCAGCATGATAGTCATCTCACCAAACGGCATGTGAAAAGTGTTCGTGTCCGGCTGCCACCGCTCCACGAACGTACACACCAGCGGATGGTCGATGTGCTGAAACATCAGGCCAGGGAGGTGGGCCAACCCGGTCGCGTCCACCATGGCCCGAACATCATCCGTCATGCCCTGTTGTATCCCTAAAAGCTGTTGGCACACTGTCGCCCTGTTCTGCAGCTTGAGCATCGCGCGCATATGCCCATCCTATATGCGATGGGCGATGTGACCTAAGAAACTCGGGATCAATGTCCCAGCAGCCGGCCCGCCCGACACATGCTCAGTAATTTGCTCCCGAGGTTTTGTCTGGGCCCTCCAACTCGAGCCTGTATCAAGAACCTCGTGTCAAAATAAAAAATGATTTACATAGAAAACAACATAGCGAGTTAAACGATTGATGCACATACCTGTTGTGGAGGCCAACCCCACGAACCTCCCACTGCTGTCCCGCTGATGGGGCATGCTCTGGCGACCGGTGGATGCCGCTGGCATAATGTCATCATTAGAGAACTCCTCCGAGTCCACATCATCTACATCCCCTACCATATCGTACTCCTCGTCCTGCAACTCTCCAATCGGGTCTGCATGCATCTGAATCCTCGATGGCGCACTACTCTCCGCAACCCTCGGCTTCTTCGCCCTGCCCCCGCACAATGCCTACAATTCAGTAAATCACTGATAAATATATCCAAATACATACAATATATCAGCATAAATTAACACATGATTACACAAAATGTAGAAAACGACGCCCGACAAGCACCCGTAGCGCACGTATGGGGCGCATGCGCCTATCGGTGAGGGTTGGCGCATGTGCCCCATGCACCGGTTGATGCCAGTGTGGGGCGCATGCACCAACTGGTGCGGGTTGACGCATGTTCAGATTGCGTCTCGCCGGGTGCAATCTGTCGTGCGCCCCGTGGGGTCGTTTTTTGCAATTTTTGCCATTTTTTACACATTTCGATGATTATTTTGTGTACCTGTATTGTCATGGCACCTTTTCCTCATCCTAGACCTCGTTGCGATATGTTTTTCTTCTTTAGAATGAAAAAATTTAGAGTGAATTTGGATTGGAAGTTTGAAGAATGAGAGGTTGAAGAATGAAAAAAGGAATTCAAATTTGAATTTTAAAAATGAAAAGGGCGTTTTGGTAATTAGGGGGGTCAATGTCGGTAAAAAAGGGGTCGACGTCTATCAATTCACATTTTTTTCCATAGCAGCAGTAGGCAATTAATTATAACCCAGAAGCCAAACAAAAAAGCAATTTGTTTCCATACCTCCGAATTGCCAAATCCAATTCCATCCTGTACTCTTTTGATTATGCATCATCCGGTGGTATCCAAATTAAGATGTGTACTCGCCCTCCACATTCCCATTCCACACCAAGAATCCATCAATTTGCTATGAAGCTGGGGCAGAGTATAAGGATCAAAAGATCGATCTATGAAGGATGAAGGTGGAAGTATGTGACAGTTGTCAAAAGGAACGAGAGAAGCGAGAGGAAGAAGATGTGTTTTGTTGCATTTAAGATAGGTTAATGATAAACGCCGCCTCACCCTAAAAAATGATGAAAATGCCCCTACTCCTGAGAAACCTTTAAAATCAATTTCATTTTATTTCATTCAAATCCTCTCAAGATTATTCTTTTTTCTCTCTAGATTTTCTCAATAAAAAGTATAGAAAAGCATGTTAGAGTAAGGACCAAGACGCGGAAAGGGATTCATGGCCATACGAGTAAGAAAAATTTCATGTTTTCTAAGAAACAGCCAGGCGTGCAGCTACATGCGCGTGGGCTTAGCCTGATCGCGCCCTGGGGTAGTCTGGGGCGCGATCTGCATGTGTCCCGGCTAACGTTGGGACACATTTGTCTCACGGGCGCGCACAATCAATGCCTCATGCCTGCATGGTCGCGCACGGCCGTATCACACAGCGCGCCCGGCTACGCATCCAGGGGCCCGATTTCGCAAAGTTGGATGTTTTTTTTTTTGGTTTTCTATGCATATTGGTGTCATTTAGTATCTTAATATGTTCAATGTCCCAAGAGAGGCAGCGGCACGGGCAACAGCACGAACAGAGGAAGAGGACGTATAGGCGATGGGGGGCTAAGTGGTGGACGACCCGGAGTAAGATGACCTGGGGCCGGAGACGACGTCCTCAGACGAGTTGATCCTGCACGAATCCACCGGACGTGGAGCCGTGATGTAGCAGTGGGACAGACGAGGGAGATAGCAGGCGTTAGGCTCGAGTTCGGATATGTGACTACAACATATAAGTTGTGAAATGTATTGCACTGTTATTGGTTCAATATTTAGACTTGATGTTATTGTCAGGGATGAGCCGACGATCCAGGACCGAAGGGGATGCGAGCTGGATCGTGACTCTTACGGTGCCAGGTGCCCCGATTGATGGCATAGTGATCCTCAGCTTCCTAGGACACATTACCTATCGCATGTGGTGGGGCGAGATGTGAGGCATGTTGAAGCTGCAGAACTGGGCGACCGTGTGCTAGAAGCTAGTGGCGGCACGACATGGGATGACGGCGGAGGCAAGGACGTTGGTTGATGCATCCGGGTTGGCACACCTCCCGACCTTGATGTACGGACACATAGACCATCCTTTGGTGTGTGCGTTCTTGGAGCGATGGCAGCCCGACACGAACAAGTTCCACCTGCCCTTTGGAGAGATGACGATCATGCTGCACGATGTGTGGCAGTCATGCGCGTGCTAGTGGAGGGCAGATTAGTGTCTGAGGACCCTATTCCGGAGGAGCTACATACTTTGGCCCAGTTGGCCCTAGGGGTGACGAGGAGCAGCTCCTACGAGAGCACTAGTTGGGAGGGGGTGTGTACACGAACTTGGTGCTGTCGCAGTGCATCACCGATCCAATCGCCATGACTCAGTCCATCGGATGAGTCTGGATGATATCAGGGTCGTTGTTGTTCACCTACATAATTACAGTGATTGTCATCATAAACCGTATGTCGCTAATATGCTGAGGTATAAAACGAATTACAGTAACGTGCTCACCCACTCAACTTGCTCGCGCCAGAACTATTGATCTTCCGATTCTCTGTCCGTTTTCGGGGACTCATGGAGAGCTACCAAGGTCTGCGAGTCCATCGTCGCCTACAGCACAACCACAAGGAAGCTTGTGCGTCCTCTGAATCACACACCCGTAACTCCGGGCTGTCTCCATACGCTTCATCTCCTTAGACATCAATCCCAAACAATAGCTGCTCACCCTGCATGCCATGTATGAGAATGGGAGACGCATGTGCCGTGCTCGGGCACGTTGCTGGCCTTCCTCGATCGTATACCTGCACGCATAATGTATCAGTCCAGAAAACCATCACACAATAAATACTACGAACTCCTCAAATAATAAATGTTTTAGATCGTACATGATATCTGTCAGCTGTGATGCTATCTCCTTGTCGAATTTCGTCCACACTATATCTAGAGCACTAGTGGACAAGTTCAGCCACTGTTTCAGTTGGATGTGTGCACTCTCAACTCTACATGTCGTAGTATTGCCAAAGTGTAAGTGTAGCACATTGTTCGTCCATGCCTGGATAAACTTCTCCTTGTGCACCAACCACGTACCATGAAGATACTCGGTGATCTGCAGGATACCTCGATACTTACGGTCCGTCTCGACCACGGCAGCCTCGTATGCATCCATCTTGTCGGCCTCCTGCAATACCCCGTATTACTAATAATTAATTAATTTTAACCGGACAAATTAATCGCGTAATTAAGGGCGACACTTAGAAAATAAAGGCGCATGTGACCAACACTTATTTAAGACCCGTATCGATATACTAGTGGGTCGGGGAAATCAAATCGTAACCATCTCAAAAAATTTCCAGACTTAAAAAAAAAAAAAAAAAAGAAGTCTAGAGGGCGATGTTTAAAGGATACACGACTTTGTAAGTAAGAAACATGTTTTGAGTGGGGCCCAGTGGGATAAGGATCAAAATACGCTGAAGGCAGTGTTGCGGAAGTGAAATGGATCAGAAATTTGGTTAAGGCAAATCAGCGGAATTCTGGCAGAAAGTAGCGAAATTTCCGCAACCATAGGGAGCGGAAATTTTGGAAAGCAGCGAAAATCGGGCAATGCTGTGGAAATTTTGATTTAGCGGAAAAATGATAGAGCTGCAGAAATTTTGCCAGAATTGCCATATTGCACGATTTCGATTTTTCTTCCTCCTAAAGCTGCGGAATGCCTATATATTCTGAATCAAACATATTCCAATTTGATTTCTATTATTTTTTCCAGACTTGCAAACTCTTCTATAAATAGACCCATTTCCACAGTTAGGGTTTTGCCACCATCTTTCATCTTCTTCAGCAAACACAACTTCCTATTCTCTCTGAAAAATATTTCCCTTCTTCAAATTTGTGGGATTTCTCTCGAACATCAACCACCATCTTTGCATCATGTTCGTGTAAGGTATATCCCCTTCACTTCTTTCATTTTAAATCTGCCATGATAGATTTATTCTGAAAAATTTTAAACCCACCGTTCTTGAGGATTTATGTTGAATAAGTGTAGAAACCCACCTAATATTCATGTTGATTATGCAATATGGTAGGAAAACATATTTGCTCTCTTTCCATAATTTTTGGAGGGATCACACTGGCCATTTTTGCAAAAACATGTTGAAGGGTGTTATGAACATTTTGAACATTGTATGAATCTGAACATTTAACAGCCTATTTTGCCCTAGATGAATTTTGGGAGTTTGAAATCCATAAAATGCCAAGAAAATTTGGACGTCATGGCCCTGTAGACATGCAGACTTTAATTTAATGCAATGTGTACTGTTCTGAACAGTTGTATGTACTTGAAAATAACTTAAATCAAAATCTGCCAACTTCACAATTATTTCCACACACCCCTCCATTTCCGCAACTTTCAATTCTGCGGAAATTTCCAGAATAGCGGAAATGACACGGTTTTGCCATGATTGCGGAATTTGTTCCATTTTGCCATAATTTCAGAATTGCCCCTCCGTCCATTTCATTTCGTGCGGAATTGAACTGTATTACATCATTTGAGCTGATTGGACATTTTTACACCATTCGGGCCTGTGTCATTTCAAACCAATTTGAACTAATTGAATCAATCAATTTACATTGGGCCTATTACTGAATCCTTAATTAATTAATTGGACAATTGAATTTATTTGATTAATGGGATAATTAATCACCACCCCAATTAAATTAATTTCTCTAATTATCCATGAACAATTATTGTTCAAGTCTTATAGACTATTTTATCCGGATAATTATTTAGGCTTCCGGTTCTAAGTGCGGCATAGGATCTCGTGTGATCGGATTATTACTACAAGATTATCAAGACTGTTGATTAAGGTATAGATGCATTACATTGGGCAACCATAAGTCCCACCTAATTATTTAGTGCCGAATATTACTCGGCCAGGTAAATTTAAATCATCGCATGCCATACTTTACTTTTATCGCCCTACTTATTTTATTGCGATCTATCCGTGTTTGGATATCTGTGTGATATTATCTGTCATCCACTAGCATAATATACATCGCATGTAAATTGGATACATATGGAAAATACTAAACCTGCCGAATAACGATCAAAGATCCTCGTTGTCTTCGTATCGATTTGGGCTCGGCAAATATTCACTATTATTATACGGATAATAATGAATTAATAATTGCATTCTTTAAAAGATGTAATTACGTAAAATAGAACTACGGAGTGGATCGGTTGGATGCTTTTGGACTGATCACCTTAAGCTTGTCTGTGGAACTAGAGTAACAAACCTCTCTAGTTTCCCTGTTTGTGTGCTATTCTACTCATCGGGGGTAGCGCCCCTTACATGAGGTTTGCCAGCGATTTAAGAGTAGTTTTTGAGTTGAGAACTATTGGACTGTAGTTCCTCTCTTCATGTCGATTGAAACTGCTTTTGTCATGTGATATCGTTCGGGTGAATCCGTCTACCCTTGACTCTGGTTCGTTGAGATTGATTGTTTTTATCCACTCTAAGAATGACGGTATCCCCGTACTTGTAGAGCACGCTAAGTGGGGATTATCCGTGCTGTAGCCCACGTGAGCACGCAAGGATAATGTCCTGAGTTGTGCCGCAAGTAGTCGTGTGTGGGGCGGTCATTTAACTATACATGTGAGGACTTGGTCAGTAGTTCCAAGTCTGTATGTATAGCACCGAGTGTTCCTTTGAGGTGTGAGCTCGGTGTTGCCTGTTGCATTGTTTTGAAGTCATGTGTTGAACTGCTCATCTTTCACTATGCATCGCATTGCATATTTCTAAACTTATGCCTGTTGCATATTTTAAATTGACCCTGGGTTATATAATGGAGATATTACCCAGTGTCTCATACCGTATGACCATATTACTTTACCTGTGTGCATTCCATACTTAGTCTTATGACTAATGATGCTACCGTTGCATCACAGGTGGCCAATATGATCGTGAGGACATCCCTCCGATGCAGTAAGGGATCGGGCCAATACCCGCGGGTTGTAAGGTTGAGAGAACTTTTGAGTTTCAGGACTTATGTGTTTACTTTATCACTCTCGAACCTTTATTTTATTATTGCTTTCAATTAAGTGTTTTGTTCTGGCCATGTCTCGGTTGAGACTCGAACTTCACTATTGTAGTTGTATTTGACTTTTAATCTTCTATGTCAACGTGCTCTTTATTCCAAGTATGCTAAGCTGCGATCAGAGGGGACCGTGTTTCCTGAAATCCCGCGTACTCTGATAGGTTGAGATAATTGTTAGCCTTAGCACCGAGCTTATGATGGGGTTTAGGGTTAGATTTCATTATAAGTTAGGTGTGGCGGTGACGTGTCCGGTTTATGGAAATCGGGGTGTTACACCTCCTGTATACCCCTAAAAGATCTGTGTGCGTAGGCTGCTGACAGTGATTTATGCTTCCCACAAAGCTTGTACACCCAGTCCTCCACGTCCTTGTAGATGTGCCATATACACAGTAGGTGGGCAAACCATGGAAATAACTCATGTATTTGTCACATTAGACCGAGCTCACGATCAGTAACAAGTGTTGTGGGCTGCAGCTCATTGCCAAACATCATCCGAAGACTTTGCAGAACCCAACGATAGCTCGGCTCCAACTTATCCTTCATGAACGTGTATGCAATCATGAAGTTCTTATTCGTCGGTGTCATCCTGGTCATCTCAAAGAACGGCATCCGATACCAGTTTGTTTTGTACATAAAGTCCATGCCGATGACCCATGGGCAGGAGTAGTTCACCGACTCAGGATGTGCCATGAAGACGTATGTCAAGATTCCCTCTAGATCCGCCTCCTGCCAATGCAAGTAATTATTTATCTTCACTAGATGAAAGAATTATCCTACCACATCTCTCCCTCCAAGTCAGTCTTGCGCATCTGCACCCTGTAATTGTAGATGTGGCGCCGCGTTGCATTATCGTGAGGATACTGCTTCATGATCTCTGCATAAATAGCACATGGCTTTGCCTGCACGGCCGACATGTCACGCACAACCTTCTTAGCATCATCACTCGACCCGCTGATATGCCGATATCCCTCCGGATGCACCGTCAACGTATGGTTCTGAGTCCTCGTTTTGCCCGTCTCATCCACACAGATCCCCCAAGAACCATTCGCCCTTACTTGAACAATTACTTTGAACGGGCATCGGCAAGCATTGGTTTTCTTCTTCGGTCGCCCGCCCTCAGCTTCATCCCCAACACGCCCTCAGCCTGCCCTCAACCCTCTGGCATAACGCAACACTTTTTTCTTACCATGATTTTTGTGGGATGAGATCACCAACTCGAATCCCAAGCCAATCACTAGGGTCTTCGCCGCCTCTATCGCTTCGACATCGCTCGCAAATTGATCCGTAATTTCGAATGAAGCCCTGTAGTCCACTCCATCGCCACCGAAATCCTTCAATGGAACCTGCAACGTCACATAACATAATATTAATTACTGTTACATGTATCATAAACATAGAAACAACCCCGACTATCAATTCCACGCCGAACGCATAGCCCGACGCATAACCCCAGGCGCGTAAACCGGGGCGCACCCGCCCGGGCGCTTGCGTCTCGCCGTCTGGTGAGACGCTCGATAATCACACCCCGACATGCCCAGGGCGTGCTTGCCGTGTGCTCGGCAGCACATGCGCATTTCGACACCGTTTTTCCGCAATTCAACACCGTTTTTCTCCGACTTTGGCAAAAAAATTTACCTCATCGACGATCGTTTCCTCACTATTGGACATTATTCCGCTTTCTCGATCAAATTCAAGCCAAAATTATAAATATTGAATATTTTACATTTAGAGAGTTTTTGGATGAGGGGATTTATTTTAATATAGGATAGGGATAAAATCGTTTTTTGGCTAGGCGACGCTTGGATAAATGGAACGCATTTATTAATACAATTAAGATATTGAAATATACACAACATTACAAATATATATAGCACATCAAGAGAAAGTGCTGAAATAAAGTAGAAATGTTATAGCGTTTTTACTAAAGCTTAACTACCAAAAATCCCAACTAGAAAGTGGGTACATGAGTTTACAAGTATATAGCAACTCACATTTTTACACATGAGAATAAGATTTAAACAATCCTCCCAACGACTAGCTGATTATCCAACTCCAGTTTGTCTTCTATACTCTTCTTCTAGCTCTTGTATCTTAACACGGAGGTCAACTGTTGATCTGCTCCTTCAGAGAGGTTGGAATGAAGGAGTAAACCTGCTGCCAATTCCACTGAGTGTTGTCAATAATGTCACGAACTGTTAGCGAGATATCTTGAATTGCAATAAAGGGAACCTCCGAATGTAATCGACGCCTCTCAACTCATGGAGAATTCCACAAGGAACAATTTTCACAACCAACCCGAAAGGAAAAACCTCACGAAGGACTGTTGGAGCCTTCGTAATACCCCGCTAGACCACTGTTCCGAAAACGTTTAATGCATCCATCACCTCGCAATTGTGACAATATTTCCATCGAAACACTTGGACCCAGAGCTTATCCGACTGCTTCAATAGATGTGAAATTAGCTTACTCAAAAGTGCAACATTCATATGCCTCGCCTTTCTACGTTTGAGACCTCCTTACCCCCTAGGAGAGGCAACAATATTCCATTTCACCAAGTGGAAGCCTCGATCTTCCACTCCTTTCCAAAGGAGTTGTTTAATTATTCTATCATTGGCCAAGCACACACTGTAGGGAAGCCAAAATAGCCGCATAACATACGACGGAACGTCAGCAAGTATACTTCTAGCCAATGTCAGGCGGCCTTCTTTGTTAAGAAGGCGCAACTTCCATCCCCCGTTTTGTTTGCAATTTTTTCATGAAGAAAGTGAAAGACTTGTGATTTCATCCTCCCATGAATGGCAGGAAATCCTAGATATTTTCTCAAATTCGTCATAAAGGAAACACCTAACCTGTTTGCCAACCAAAATTTCTTTTCCATTGTCAGACATAAAGGGGCAAGTGCTTTAAATTTATCGACCTTAATGTGCAAACCTGTTGTTCCAGCAAAGTCTTGCAACATCCCAACCATACAACCCACACTATTCTTCATAGCCTGAGTGCTTAATATCAGGTCATCTGCAAACATAATATGAGACACACTGATATCCAAACCCAAAAACCGAATCGGCTCCCATAAGCATACCTCAACACTATGAGAGATGGCCACCAAAAGCTTGTCCATGACAATTACGGACAAAAAGCTATGGTGATAAAAGATCCCTTTGTCGCAAATCTTTCCCCGGTTTAAATTCCTCTGTCTTAACCCCATTCCATAAAAGAGAATAAGATGGTGATGTAACACAACATATGATTTCAGTCTTAGATGCTGCCAAAGATTTCTATTTGTTTATGAATTTTCCTGACGAGTGGATAATATCTGAATTAGCTATTTATGATGCTATACAGTTTGTGCGACCAGAGGTCCATACAAGATGCATGGAATTAGCCGCGTCAATGGGATCTTTTCTCCTGGTTGGAGGAGCAATTAACAAATGTTTAGCATTCCCTCACGCTTGGCGCCAATGGGATTTTTTTAGTTGAGAGAAAAAAGAAAAGACATAATGGAAGGTGGCAGCTGCATCTCCAGCAAACATCCTCCAATAATTCTCAATCCATATTATCATATGCTTTTTCAAAATCAACTTTAACAACCATACTTTCGGTCGATTCCTTGAAGTTTCCAAAGAAGAGATAATTTCCTGAAGGAGTATCCCATTATCTATAGTTCCTCTACCTGGCAGGAAAGCCGACTGCAAGGGCCCAATATTATAACTCAATATTGGCCTCAATCTACGTTAGTGATAAATTTATACGATACATTACACAAGCTTATGAGACGAAACTGCTTAAATATCGAACTTGGAATGTCAACTTTAGGAATTAGCACAATAATAGCTTTCGATAAAGAAGTGTCAAAATTTATTATTCAATTTTGTACGAATTTTTTTTTTCGTTAAATTGTATTTATATACATTAGTGGTTGTTTTTTTAACATTGTGATGATTAGTTAAATCTGGTTCATTTATATTTGTAGCACATGAGATGAACCACCTAGAAGCCAATTTATAAAATCAAGAAATCAATAAAAATACAATATATATATAATATTTGTTAATAAATGACAATATATATATAGATAGATAGATTTGTTAAGGGTAATAATAAATACCGCCCTCAATATTTTGCCACCGCCTAGCCTTGGACAATTTTGCCCATATCATATTTCAAAATAGATTTCTTACTTTCAAGAATTATCTTAATCCAAAATCATCAATTACTCAAATTTTGTCTTGAACTTGATCAAGAACGAAGAATAATGTCCAACAACGAGGTAATTATATACGAAAATTAAATAAAACTGATGTTGAATCACGAAAAACGGTAAAAAAATCGAAAATCACGACTTTGGCAGTTGGTGCGCAACGGTAAAAAAAATCGAAAATCGCGACTTTGGCAGATGGGGCGCTATGCGCCCCATCTGCCAAAGTCGCGATTTTCGATTTTTTTTACCGTTTTTCGTGATTCA
>MAYD01358777.1:0-14287 GCA_001909325.1 Ruellia speciosa
TGAAAGACAATCTGATATTTGTGAGTTCAACCATGTCGACAAGATTCCGAAAATAATTTTGGCATTCGTTGAAGGATATCTCGATGTGGTTGAAGAAGACAACTGTGGATTATGCTTTATAATGGACTATATAGTTGGCAATGAAGATCATTGGCGATGGGCAAGAGTGTGAATTGCAAACAATCTTGTGGCCAACCGTACATTGTACGAGCGATAGACTTTGACGGGATCGACCAAAGAATCAAACATATCATGTGGGACGGTGAGCACTGGATGAAGTAATCGAAGACTTGTTTTCTATTGCTATATTTTTAATGCAATGGTATTTTTATTCGAGTTTGTCAATTGAAGCAACTATTTCTATGCATGTTGTACTGTATTGCCGTTGCGTGCACCCTTGACTGCAACATGACTGGAGTGAAAGATCGTGACTGCTCAATCAAGTGATAAATACCAACACTATATTCATTTAGATTTATCTAGATAATTTTCTGTACCCCATATAGCGTTGTTTTGGTACTAACACCGCCACCATAGTGTTGTTGGTTGCGATCAATTTTACAATAGTAGGAAAGCATAATTGGACTGATTAGAAAGTACGAATTTTAGTTTTGATTGAAAGTTGTGTTAAATGCAAATCAAATGCTACAGTGTATGGAAATACAAGTCAATTGGCCAAAATCCTTCATGATCTGCTTCAAACCTGCCGGATGTGTTCTCACTGCCTCTTCATCACATATGTCTCTGAGTATGTTCCTGTTGATGTTAGACGCGCGATAAAAAAAATATAATTCATTTGCTTAATTTATTTGTTTAAAGTATTGGCTAACTTAAAAATAATAATTAAAAAACTTACATATTCACTGTTGGAGCGAGAAAGAGGCGTCTCTACAGATGGCTCACCATCATTCAAGAGTCGAGGACACGAACAATGGTAGTACCACTTCATGTGTCCCATATCATATGCTGTAGGATCCTCAGAACCGACTTGGTACCAAGTGACAAGTAGGATGAATGAATTAGGGAAGATGTTAAAGGGGTCGACTGCAACGACTTCAGATGCTCGACCTTGTATGACTTTGCAACCCAAGCCCATACAACATTCAACAATCTGCTTATTGTGCCCGGGATGGCCTGCACATACCCATGCCGACATAACACTCGTCCGTGCATGTACGGTGCAATAACATCTCGGTATCTTATCCAGATCGGTACCGTAGGGCAACCATGTCACCTGCACCCATATAACTAAGTTAACACACAAATTACTAAATGATGTAAAGAAAATGATTAAGTGCAATTACTTTAAAGAAAATGATGTACCTCAGATGCAGTCATCTGGTAAAGATGGATATGCAATGACTGTAGCTAAGCCTCTAATCTGTTCGTCACTCGGACACTCCAAATGCAAGATCAGGACGAGTCGGCACCAACAATTATTTGCATTGATTTGGGTCAGAAGCATGGGAAGGACTCGTATATATATATGCATGCAGTAGGGTCAGGGAACCATCAATACTCTGAGAATCCCCTCTTATAGCCACCCTTAGTTGACGATAAGATAGACTAAAGCAACAGATCCCTATGAGTTTGCCTCAACACCTTGTAACCCGTCCTTTACCTCTTGTAGGCATGCGGTCTAATACGATTCCCATTCTTATCGACAAACAAGGTGGAACCTAACAACATCCACACGTATGCTATGGTCTTAGTCTCCTAGTACTGATAAGGCCTGTATAAGTTGGCTACTGACTCAGTAAAAACTTCACCACCAGACCAGTGTCGAGATAGAAACTGCTCCCTAGTCACCCCTAGAAGCAACATACAAGCAGTATATAGCTAATAGGAACCAATATCGACATAAATCATCTTTCCATCCATTGGCACATGTAGTATATGTACACATCATGCAACATGCTGGTCATCTCATCGAACGACATGTGAAATGAGTTCGTATCATGCTACCACTGCTCGACGAAGGCACATACCAGTGGAGTATCCATGTGGCCGAACATGCATGGTGGAAAGGAGGTGCGCCAACCCGGTCTCGTCAATCATCTATTGTGCCTCATCTAGGAGTCTCCCAACTTCTGATAGACACCTAATCTGTTCTGGCACTTGAGGATACTTTTCATAGCGCTCATTCACATACGAGATGCTACGTGCCCAAGAAAATTGGGAATCACTATATCATCTTTAGGGCCACCAGGCACTGGTCCCCAAACTATCCAGCTCTCATCATCACCAATCATTGATCATTTGTTACTTCCTAAAATTATATTATAATACATTATAATAAGTTATTGTAACCCTAATATTTTAGAACATATAAACTAATTAATTATTAATTTTTGATTTGATGTGGATCTGTCCTAACAAAACGGCCACCTCTACTCTTCGTAACCTAGAAAACAATGCCCGAGTCTGGACCATCCGAAGTCGAGTCATTTGAGTAAGCCACATCCATCCCCTCAAAATAAGACTGGTTAGGTTGAGTAGTATGCATGTCCACTCTCTCTGGGTCAGTCTGCTCTTCCACAACATTATGTATATGCTCCCTCTCAGTAGCTCTCTGCCTATAGACGGAGGGGGCATCTACACCGCATCTCCTCGTGTGCCACGTCCCGTGCTACTCCCAAGTTAATTCCCCGGCAGTAGTATTTGGTATTGATTTCTTAGCTCCTCCTCTCATTTGCCCATGCAATTTTTCACAATTTCAGTTAATAATAATAATAGAATAAATTTACTAATTTAAGAAATAAATTCTTAATACTAATCTATTGTTTTTAAATTATTTTTTTTAAAAAGGGGTGGGGCGCCCTGGAATCACGCTCCGACCGTGGTGCGATATGGGGGCTCCCCGTCCCCCCTTTGTATTTGAAATGTTTTTCTTATATTTTTTCGACAA
Organism: Ruellia speciosa; assembly: GCA_001909325.1. Taxonomy (NCBI): domain Eukaryota; kingdom Viridiplantae; phylum Streptophyta; class Magnoliopsida; order Lamiales; family Acanthaceae; genus Ruellia; species Ruellia speciosa. Next base: position 2,909 of record MAYD01358777.1, read on the forward strand.
AAAACATACATCGAATCCCATTCTTCATTTACTTCGCGCCGGAAGTTTGATCCTTCATAATTTTGGATGTTAATTTACTTAAAAAATTGAAATTTTTAGATTGAATATTTTACATAATTTGAAAGTGGCCAAATGAGGTTACAAGGGTCCAGGGCAACATCTCTTAAGGTGATAACTAATAAAAGGGGTTGCTGTTTAGTAATCCAAAAAATTATCCCCAGGTCAATTTGCAAATAAGCAAAACTTGAAACCCGCAGTGCAATAATAGAAATACCGAATTATTGGGTAGCCTCCATTTTTTGTCGTCCTGTTTGGGTCTCCGCAGGGGCGCAGGCATATAAATACCTTTCACACTCAGATTATTTTAATGTACATTACATATAAATACAGGCAGGGTCTATAGCGTGAAAAGACAACGAATTTCTTCAATTTTATACAGGTTCGCGGGATCCACAGCCGGAAAATCGCGCTGGATTTTCTGAATATACTTGCGATACGATTCGATTGTGCTTGCGGATGATTTGATTTGGACGATTGAAGAAGCGGAAGTCGGACGTGATCAGTTGCTGCGTGTGGTAATCGGAAGAGGAGGAGTATTGCGGTTTTTTCTCGTTTGTTTTGTATATTTATCGTTTTTTAAATTGCTGCGGCGGAGGATTCTGGTGGCGCCGCCTCAGGATTGGCGTTGATCTGACTGGTTGAATCGGTGTTTGGTCTCTCATTGTGTTGAATACCTGAAGAACTGGAGATCGAGCCTTGTTGTATTCAGTAATGGTAGGTTGATGCTTTAACAGATTTATCCACTGCCGTTTTTGTGTGTCTCTTTGGATTAGATTTGACGTTGATTTGACTGTGAGTTTAATCAATTTGATTCAATTGGTGTCAACGTGCTTCTTTGGTCGTGGTGGTTGTTTTTGTGTCATGTATCGCATTTCTCCATGTGAGTTACTAATTTAGGAAAAAACTCTTAAAAAACTGTTTTAGTTTAGGTTATTGGAAATCTATTTTTGGTAAATAAATTGGAGGAAAGTCTGATCAATTTGATTTATTCATGTCTTGCAACTGGAATAAAATATTTTATTTATTTTGGGCGACGTGTTGGTTGCAAATGGAAGGTAATTGCGCCATTGCGGATCATCTCTGCTTGCATTTGTGCATTTTGATTATGACTGTGCATGTTCCACTAAATGATTTTCCATAATTCTGCTGCAAATTAATGTACGTCTGATTGCCATGTTTTACCTTCAGTACCTAGGCATTTAATCAACTTTGTAATTTTCTTACAAATAGATAAAATTTTAAAATTTTTTAAGTGAAGTGCTTTCTGGATTTAACTATTAACAATGTCTATATTGTGGTCTGTATATTGGAAAGAATTTTAAGAAAATTGTAAAGAAAGCATTTTATTTTTAATTTAATCTAATTTTGACATACATGAATCCAAATTCCTGTCCTTAAAATGCTTTCATGAAAAAGTCGGCAACTTATTCATTTGTATTTTCTTTTAATTTTCGTGATATATGATGTATTTGGTTGTTGGAGATAAGAATTGGTTCCTGCTACTGCAGTAGATTTCAATTGCTTTATTCTATTGCAATCTCACATATTGAAATATTCTTCTTTAACCCTATAATTTTACCAAGCTCATATTCACCACGCATGATTGGATTGATTAAACTATTTTTTTGCCCTGATCCCATGTTCTTTAAATAGGAAAAAAAGCTAAGGATACACTTTATGAATGTAAGTTTGCTTAAATATAGGAATATAGGGCTGTTATTCAGTCCAATAAGATCTGATAGATTGATCTAACTCTATCCAATTCAAGATATTAAAAATTAATTTATCTTCCAAGTTCCAACTATTATTTTTTTTTTTGAAAGGTACCAACTATTGATTAAACGTGGATTAACCATTTTGTCATTGTGATCATTGATATTTTTTATATGAAAGAGTAAATATATATATACTTTATAATTCATAAAATTCATGATGGTAAATGCTGAAAGATATTTTGAAATGTGGAGCACAAAGAATATATGTATATATATATATATATATACACTGTATATTTTAAGGTTTGTTCTATTTACGAAAAAGATTAAGTTAATAGAATGGGGCGGTTGTTTTTTCTTTCTGAGCACAGCCCTACTAATTCCTAGGTTTGTTCCAACAGATATCATAACTGCAAATTGAATAGTACAGAAATAAATATAACAGAATATAAAGGTATGGACACTACCCCAGACAAAAAATTTCCCAAGCAAGGAAAGCATAACTGTGATTCAATTCAATTCATAGTATAAGTGCAGTAAGTGTTCTTCACCATGTCGTAGAACTGAACCTTCATCATGCATCCCTATAGAGAACAACCTTGTTGTCCCCCCCCCCCCCAACTTTTTCATCGAAAACAAGTTGAGCACCTAGATCCTCAATTATTCATATTATAACATAAAGCATAAGGCCTCACCCTTGTTGCCTTTAACAGCTAGTTGTCAAACCCTCAAGTCTCTAATCACATGCTTGTTTAGTCACCACAATATCTACGTTCATTGCAATAGCTAGTTTCTAAATGGTTCCAGTCAGCTTGTTAGACCAAACTCATATGTCAACTGGGATGGTGGATAGAGCAAGAATGAACAATTTGTCTGAAAAGCAAACACCACTATTGGGAAATCTGACCTAGGATTGTTATATATATATTCCACTCACAAACCAGTGTCCAAATGCCCAAGTGATCCCTTTTGACAATTTTAGCATTTCTTCCATTGACAAGTAACATTAATAATTTCATCTCCATTTCAATCATTTTCCATGTAAGGTAATGATTTCTCTTCTGCATCATATTAATTTGGTTTTGAGATCCCATTATCACTCAAATCATGGAATCTGGCAATTATATGCCGAAATCTATTCATCAACTTTTGTCAGAAATATTGAATCCTTAGAGGGATAATGTGATCTGTAAAGCCGACAAATCACTGTGTGCTCTGTTGTAGGAGCATATTATAAAGTGGATTTAAGAACAAAGAAAAAATATAAGAAGAAACTCAGGAAAACCTGTCCAAGCCCTAATGCTGACTCTTATTCTAATAGTAACTTATGAATCATCACAAAGGGGGATGCCAATACTTATTTATAGGCAAACTCTAAAAGATTTAAAAGACTCATAACCCTACTAAAATTGTAATGTCAAAAGAATACTGATTCAAAAGACTTCCAAACACAAACTCTGATTCAATACTAATTCTCCACGGTACCAATTCTACTTTTATCCATATCTATTATTACTAATTAAACTACCAAACCGTACTTCCTATCATTCCCGACCCCTCTAAAATGCCTTGTCCTCAAGGCGGAAGACGGAAGATTGCCAAGATGTCCTCTAATAGTGCATTTGCTGTGGATGTGCTTGTTCGTCCTATAGAGGGTGGTGTATGTTCTGGGGGCTGATTTCCCAGGTTCGGCAGTAGGATTCAATGGCTCTAGTATCTGTAGATGGTTCTCGATGGGAAAAAAGGTGACTTGTAGTACGGTTGATTCTGAAGTTGGAAGATTCTAGAAGGTCAATCTCGATGCTACGGGCCCATAGTTATTGCTGGTTCCAAGTTTTTAAGGGTTAAAGATGCGGATTTTATTTCGTAAAGTGTGCTGTAAACCACTCAGAAAATATCCCAAATAATGTTCCTCTGTCAATCCAAGAACTTGGCTAGCTGTTTGAAAGGAATTCGTCAACATAAAAATCGACCTTGACTTCTTGCTTCAGAGAAGCTGATTGCTCATATGGGCCTCCGGCATACCGATCATCAAATCTTGTTGTTAAGTCTAGTAAAGTCTGTTCAAGTAACTTCTGGATGCCGCCCCATGTACCACTTAAACCAGTAGAGAAAGCTGATCCTTCCATGGCAATTACTGCTATCTGGATTCGTTGTGCATTAGATATCCTGTGGAGGAAAAATTGTTGTTTTGCACGATCCACCCGCCCCAAAGGGTCTGTGCCATTAACATTGAGCAAGGTGACGTTAGGTGGTCGTGTAGGGAGTCTTTTGTGTTTAATGAATTCTTCATGTCTCCCAGATGGGACCAAGGTTGTTGGATTTGTTGGCGGGGCTGCTGTGGAATTCGTGATTGAGGATTCCCCTGTGGTAGAAGAGCTGGAGCGCAAAGTAGTGACACGGATATAAGGGTTTCTAGGGTTTTGTTGATATCTTTCAACTGTTCCCGTAATTCTTTTTGGTCTTCTATCATCTCCCTTAGAGCACCTTCAATTTCGACTACCTTAGTTTAAGTACCTCTGCATGTGTTTGGCATCCTTCCCAACCAAAATTCATCTGGTAGGTCGGACCAAATTGTTATGAAGTGTATTTAAGAACAAAGAAAAAAGATAAAAAGACACTCATGGAAAACCTCCCAGGCCCTAAGGCCGACTCTTAATCTATTAATAATTTATGAATCATCAAAAGGAGGGATGAAAATACTTATTTATAGGCAAACTCTAAAAGATTTGAAAGACTCATAACCCTACTAGACTTCTTATGTCAAAAGAATACTGATTCAAAAGACTTCTAAACACAAATTCTAATTCAATGCTAATTCTACTACAATACCAATTCTACTTTTATCCATATCCATTAATACTAGTTAAACTACCACCATACTTCCTAAAAGGGCATCATCTTCTGATTGTTCCTCCGCCTTCCTTGTGTCCTTGCCGTTTCTTGTGACTATCATTTTTGAAAGATATTTTGGACTTGCAGTGTGTATGACTCTTACTCCCATGCTGCAAAATATATAATGTTTTTTTTAAATCTTTCTATTTGTTGCAAAATCAACTGAAAAATAAATTGTAAGAAATAAGCAATTGTACAATACCAAAAATGAAAGCATAATATGTATATGAGAAAAACATAATGTGATTAATCATATCATGCAATTGCCTTTCATTACTGCCTACCTTTATCTGACGTTTTAATGATGATGTCTGCCAGTCGTGTCTCAGTCAAGACATGCAACAGAAAAGTTGTTCAGTGATAGCTCTTGAATGCCTCTTTTGTCTGTGACAAACACATTTTTCAACAACCTTCAATTTGTTGAGGTGGAAAGTAAGAAAAAGAAAATGGCTGGATTTCACTTGTCACCATCCAAATTTCTAAATCTGAGGTGCAATTAAAATTCTGTTTCTTAAGATATCAAACTGGATGTTCTTGCACTAATTGAGATGTAGCAAACAACGTTCCTCCCATATTGTTTCCACAGAACCCAAAACTAGATATTTACTTGGTTAAGCACCAACAGTTGTTGTTCTGAGGAGGCAAGTGCCACACATGCTTGGGCAAGCATTAACCAGGGTTTTTCTAACTTCGGTTTGGGATTATTCAATATAAATTAAAACTAGGTTTTATGCCTCCACTCATGGGGGTATTGGGAAATGCTATTTGTGTTTTAAATATGTTTTGAAAATCACAATTCTGATAAAGGTACTGTAAATCTCCGTTCCAAAACATTCTAACCAACTATCACCTTATTAGTTCATAACACTGCGTTCCTAATGTGAAGTTGATGGGCAAATATGTCTTTGCCATAATGCACACTTTACTAATCAGGTCTCAAGTAGCTGAGATTTTGACATTGTTTTATCGGATCTTTTAAGTTCTAATATTCTATTACATATCTCATTGAAAACGCCTTTGCCTACTTTCATTTGCTCAGTTGCATCAAGAGGTTTGGTGTGTTGTTGGTTAGTATTGTTGTAGTCTTAGTGGGCAAATATAAAATATATATGTGTGTGTGTATATATATATATATATTTCTTAATGTGTTCTACCAAGTATTACTTTTCTTTCTTTCTTGGCAGCATATGCTTTGACAGTGAGAAAATTGAACATGAATTTGCACATTGCTGTGTGTTTAATTTTTTGCTTAATTCCCGAATGAACACATTTCTGGTTTTATTTTTGAGTCCAGATGATGGAGTAATTGATTTGTAGCAGATGGACTAACTGGTTTTTGAGTTGGTTGTCTAACGTCTTTCTCTTTTCCCCGAACCATTTTGCAGGCATCACCAGTTAACATTATTGTTGGTACTGATGTGTGGGTTGAGGATCGAGCATTGGCATGGATTGATGGGCAAGTAAGCCAGATTGATGGTCAAAATGTTCATGTTCAAAGTACAAATGGGAAAAAGGTGAATACTCTATTTCCATCAGGTTATATTGTTTTTGTCTAACCCTGACATTTGTTAATTGTTGTTTGTCAATAACCAATTCTTCACATAGTTTTGGAGGAAGAAACCGTAAAATGTTGATTTCCAATATACAGTGTTTTTCTAGCAACATAATTTCTCAATCTTCAATGTTGAATGAAGTCTTCAGTTTTGTTTTTCTTAGATGCCCTTCATTCACAAGTTGCAACAATTGATTTCACCTCTTCTTCTGTAGTCACTTGACACCTGCCACAAGTTCACAACTATCATCTCTTCAAATTAGGTGTTTCAAAAATTTTATCTGAATTTGTATGTTGGATATTGAAATTCTATAGTTTTTAGTGAATTTATTTTTCTGAAACATTGTAATCAGTTTGTTGGTTATCTTAATCATTAATATATACCTCATGAGACTGATTGCTGTGGGAGTCAAGTAATGTAGTGCATCTGTGCTGAAACTATACTTTGCTTAGTAATGTCTTAGTTTGATTCATGGGTTTGGTGACACTGCTGTTGACTCAATTTGGTTTTCATAGTTCCTTGTGGTTGCCCCTTGATTTTTTTTCTTCTCTCGATTAGATCAACAGAAATTGTGGTGACATATGCTTGCAAATTATGAACTTAGTTATTGTGTTTTGCAACATCTACTAATGCATCATGGAAGCTCCTGGAAAATGTCATAATTCTAAAGCTGTTAGCACCTGGAAAATGTCATAATTCTAAAGCTGTTAACTTCCACTCCATTCTTGCATATGCCTCACTTACTGGTTATAGGGTTGGTTTTCCAAGCATTCATATCCACAACTTGCAATGTGTAAATTTTAATATGGTTCTCTTCTCATTGTATTCTGAAGCTTTTGTATTAAATTAATTTGTGTTTCTTATGCACCTGATCACTTGTAAAGATATGTTGGAGTGCTTCTTTCTTGTATGCTTTATTTGCAGCTGTTATTTTTGTATATTGTTTGCCTATTTTCTTATTCTAGCTCTTGCTTAGAACTTTGTCTCAATTTCCTCCCTTACTAAGCTGTAAACCCTGATGTCCTAATTGCAGGTTGTCACAAATATCTCAAAAGTTTTTCCAAAAGATACTGAGGCGCCACCTGGAGGTGTTGATGATATGACTAAACTTTCATATTTGCATGAGCCTGGGGTGTTACAGAACCTAGCTACTAGATATGAACTTAATGAAATATATGTAAGCCTTCCGACTTTCGATAATGATTGTAACATAAGACTTGGAAGAAATGTTTCCTCATTAATTTGTTTCTTTTCCATCCTCATGAAAAATAAAAGGTCTATATTTTGATATCCTTCTCAGACATATACTGGAAATATTCTGATTGCGGTAAACCCTTTTCAAAGATTACCTCATCTGTATGATACTCATATGATGGAGCAATATAAAGGGGCAGCACTAGGGGAGCTTAGTCCTCATGTTTTTGCAATAGCTGACGTTGCCTACAGGTAGTTTTGATTAAACGTGCTATCTTTCACTTTTATTATGCCGTATAGTTGTGAGATCTTTGGCTTTTAAACAGTGAAATGACACTATGTTGTTTATTTGTTTTATTTTGCACTAAGGGCAATGATCAATGATGGAAAGAGCAACTCCATTTTGGTTAGTGGAGAAAGTGGTGCTGGTAAAACTGAAACGACAAAAATGTTGATGAGATATCTTGCATATTTGGGCGGTCGGTCTGGAATAGAAGGCCGGACTGTTGAACAACAAGTTTTAGAAGTAAGATCGAAGTTTTCCTAAATATGGATTGGGTTTTGAACCTTTTTTCGACAAAACATACTTATACTCAAATTCTAATGTTGACATAAGTGCTGTCTCAATCGCTGTGGTTTTCTTTCTGCTCAATACATTTCAGTCAAACCCAGTTCTTGAAGCATTTGGCAATGCCAAAACTGTCAGGAATAATAACTCGAGGTGAGTGATTACACTGCTTTGATTGGAAATACTCAGGCTTAGCTCATTTGATCATCACTTTAACTGGTTACCTTTAAAGATTTCTGCATTTCTCTGAAAGAACAACAGAGGTATGATTTGGCTGTATGTTATGTGTACAGTCGTTTTGGTAAATTTGTTGAAATCCAATTTGACAAAAGTGGGAGAATATCTGGGGCAGCAGTTAGAACTTATTTGCTGGAGAGATCCCGTGTTTGTCAGATTTCAAGTCCTGAAAGGAACTACCATTGCTTCTATCTTCTTTGTGGGGCACCGCTTGAGGTATAAGATCTTAATTTGTTTTGTTGTTTGTCTCCTAATTGCTTTCAAAGGTTTTGCATTGATTTGTTTCTAGAGCTTCTTTCACATGTTAGATCATTTTAGAATATTTAATCTGCAGGAAAGAGAGAAGTACAAGCTGGGAAACCCAGAATCATTTCATTATTTAAACCAGTCTAAGTGTTATGAACTCGAAGGGGTAAATGAGACTAAGGAATACCTTGCAACCAGAAGGGCTATGGATATAGTTGGAATCAGTGAGGAAGAGCAGGTTAATCTCTGAATAAAAGGCGTTGTACAAATTTGTTTGTCACTTGACTGTTAGAATTTGCATTATATACCCTGCACAAAGTTAATATATAGTGGTGGACCTTTTCAGGAGGCCATATTTAGGGTTGTTGCTGCCATTCTTCATCTTGGTAATGTTGAGTTTTCGAAGGGGAAGGAAATTGATTCATCTGTAATCAAGGATGAGAAGTCAAGGTTTCATCTTAATACAACAGCAGAATTACTCAGGTAGGGGTCTTGTCTTCTATTGCATTTTTGAGTCTATCTATATAGATCAGCAATATAATTTGTTTTTTAATTCAATAGGTGTGATCCCAAGAGCTTGGAAGATGCCCTGATTAAGCGTGTGATGGTCACACCCGAAGAAGTTATCACAAGGACCCTTGATCCAGAAGCTGCCATGGGTAGTAGAGATGCTTTGGCAAAGACCATATATTCTCACCTGTTTAACTGGTATAAGAAGAATCGTGCTTCAGTAATCTACACATATAAAATGGTCATGAGTTTTTGCGATGTGGTTTTGAACTCTTGTTTGGTATTGTTCACAGGATTGTGGACAAAATAAATCTCTCCATTGGGCAGGATCCCAACTCAAAAGCAATAATAGGAGTACTTGATATATATGGGTTTGAAAGTTTCAAACAAAACAGGCAAGTTCTACCTGGATATGTTGTTTGCTTTAAAAGTGAAGAGATTGGTGGTGCTCTGACATGCTTTTCATGTGTAACAGTTTTGAGCAGTTCTGCATCAATTACACCAATGAGAAACTGCAGCAGCACTTTAATCAGGTTTCTATTCCATGCCTGAAGTCCAACTCATTTTCAATTCGCAATTGATTTGCTTTATATTTTATATTATTGTTTCAGCACGTCTTTAAGTTGGAACAAGAAGACTACAAGAAAGAAGAGATAAACTGGAGCTATATCGAGTTCGTTGATAACCAAGATGTTCTTGATTTAATTGAGAAGGTTTGAGACTGTAGCATGTTTTGTTGGTTATATGTGTGTCTTGCTCTATACACTGATCTAGAAGTACGCACTGGCCATTTTTGGCATGAATGTTGGTGTTGTAATCTCCATTAGTTTTGATCTTCATTTCATATATCATTCACAGTGCTTAGGAAAAGTTTGTATTAATACTTTATTGATTCTCTCTTCTTCCTCTTTGTATTTTTTTCCCCAGAAACCAGGAGGCATAATAACACTACTGGATGAAGCTTGGTATGCTTTGTTAATTCTATAACCTTGACTCCTTTCCTCTACTTAGATGTGCATCTATGTTTGTGTATTTATCTAGTCCATCTTATCATGGACGTGGTTGTATATTCATATTTCATGCCTTTTTTTTTGTCCTTTCAAGTTTTCAATGTGATCAATGCACCTCTCAAATAGAGTCTTAAATCTGTTTCATTCTCTACTTATTTTATCGGTCAATACATGTATTCATCATTGTAACTGGTGTCTGTGATAGTATGTTCCCTAAATCTACTCATGAGACGTTCGCTCAGAAGTTGTATCAGACCTTTACAAAACACAAGCGGTTCATCAAACCGAAGCTCTCACGCACCAATTTTACAATATCTCACTATGCAGGGGAGGTCAGGATCTCTTGACCAATTAAATATATGCTTATTGTTGTAAAAATTTGGGGAGAATAAGAGAATATGGAAATAGTATGTCAGCCACCTTCTCTTATTGCAGGTGACATATATGGCTGATCTATTCCTGGATAAGAACAAAGATTATATCATAGCAGAACATCAGGACTTATTAACTGCTTCAAAGTGCTCGTTTGTGTCTGGATTATTTCCTCCTCTCCCCGTTGAAACATCAAAGTCTTCCAAATTTTCTTCAATTGGATCACGCTTTAAGGTTTTTTCAAAATCCCTTGACTGGTTATTGACTTTAGTCTTTAGCCTTTAGTCTTTGTCCATGTTCTCAATGTTGAATGCACCTGTAACCTTTTCGGGTTGTCATCATTACTAGATTTTATGGGGGTTTAAATTTTGTTGAGTGCTTGTCGTTTGCACTTTTGTGTTGACGATTAATGTGCTAAAGCAAAACAAATTTATGGGCAAACTTCTAACTTTCAATTGGATGACAAGCTTGTCTTAGTAAGCCAGTTTGTTCAGATGTAATGGGCATTCAATCCCGGAGCCCATTTTGAATGTTAATGCTTCACACACGTTCATTTTGATTTTATACTTCTTTATCTATGTTGAGAGTTTAGGGGTTCGTCATTTTTATCCATATATGGTGAATAAGAACTTTCTTATATGCTTGCAGCTACAATTACAATCCTTAATGGAGACTTTAAGTTCAACAGAGCCACACTACATCAGATGTGTGAAACCAAACAATGATCTAAAACCTGCCATTTTTGAGAATGTTAATGTAATTCAGCAACTACGATGTGGTGTAAGTATTTACTGAAACTTAATTCTTATTTTGTTTATATCTGGCAATTTGAGTTTAACTTTCTCAAAGATCATTTTATCTCCTCATAGAAATTCTTTGTAAAATTTCACTCATACAGGGTGTTCTTGAAGCTATAAGAATCAGCTGTGCTGGATACCCGACCAGACGCGCATTCGATGAATTTCTTCTTCGTTTTGGTGTTCTTGCTCCTGAAGTTTTGGATGGGAAGTAAGTCTTTT
>MAYD01358783.1:0-20708 GCA_001909325.1 Ruellia speciosa
AGGCTAGTCAAGAATGTGTTTGGTTGAGATCGATGACCCATCATATCCTGAAGAATGGTGGGTTAGCTTCAGAAGGAAAAGTTCCACCAACTATATTGTATGAAGATAATGCAGCTTGCATAGCCCAGTTGCAAGAATGATACATCAAATGAGATAGGATGAAACATATTTCGTCAAAATTCTTCTTTACTCATGATCTACAGAAAAATGGTGAAATTGATGTGCAACAGATTCGATCAAGCGACAATTTGACGGATTTATTGAGTAAGGTGTTGCCGACTGCTACATTCGAAAAATTAATCAAGAAGATTGGAATGCGGCGGTTAAAAGAGCTCAAATGATGTACAAAACAGGGGGAGAGAAAAACACAAGAATACTGTACTCTTTTTCCTTCACTAGGATTTTTTTTCCCACAGGGTTTTTTCCTAGTAAGATTTTAACGAGGCATATTTTTTGTGTTATGGACATTCAAGGGGGGGTATTAAAAGGTCATGAATGACGGTTGAATGTCCACATCTTGACAGCAGCCTTTGTTGACAATTGATCAATGTCCACCGCCTTTCATTCTCTATATATACTTGCAGATTGATGAAATAAAAAGATAACAATTCCTCCATTTTTTTCCATCCCTACTCGGCTCCCTTTCTCTCTGTCTCTTAACTTCTTTATTTCTTTTCTTCATTTCTATACAACAACACCCACTACATACATACTTCCTCCGTATTTAATTACTCGTTACACTTTCCTTTTTGGGTGTTTTTATTTAGTGGTTACACTTTCCTTTTTGGGTAAGTTTTTGTGGTGAAATGAAGGGTATTTTTGGAATGGGTCCCACTGTTTGACTTTTTGTGTGTGTGGTGTGGTTGTTATTATGTTGTGGGGCCAATGATATTTTTGGAAAAATTGATCATCCTTAAAATGCGTGAAAAAGTGAAATGTAACGAGTAATTAAATACGGAGGAAGTATATTATATTATATATATATATATATTAAAAAATATCCACAACAAGGAGAATTAAAAAGAAATTTAAAAAATCCTTTGAAATTATTTTCGTAATTTTGCCTATTAATTAATTAAAAATTCCTTGAGTCAATGGGATTCCCGAGACATCCCAAGCGGTGACCCTATCCCGGAATAGATCCGACCCGGAGACCCGACAGGTTCATTGTAGTTTCCGCACACTGTAGTTGACGTCTCCCCCAAATTGATAAATAGATTAGGGTAATCTCCAAGAGTTTCTTCACGGGAGCAACCCATAACCGAGGACGAATCCATCGTCGTCGCTGAGATCTGGAAGCTATGTTGGACTACACCAGCGTCAGTAATAGAGACGGCGCCTCCGCCGCCGCCCACGATATGAAAGGCGAAACATTTGATATCGAATCCGGGGAGAGGCTTTACCCAGAAATCGGCCGCAGCGAGAATCAACTGCGCTGGGGATTCATACGCAAGGTCTATGGAATATTGACCGCGCAGATCATCCTCACCACCGCCGTTTCCGCCCTCACGGTTCTCTACGCTCCCATCAACGAACTCCTGCGTGGAAATTCCGGAATTCTGCTTTTCCTTGTCTTTGCCCCCTTTATATGTGAGTTTATTCTATATTTAACATATTAATCAGTTCGATCTGCCATTTTTCGTTGCCAATTTTTTGCCTTTATTTATTTATTTATTGTGATTTTTTGTTTACCGATTTTGTTCTTATGTTTATGATTTTTAGGGCAATTATTAAATCTATTGTTCTTTATAGCGATCTTTTGTTGGTATCTTCAGATTCATTTCAATTTCTTCATCGTCTGTTTTGTGTGTTCATAGAGTAGCAGATCTGCATCTGATATTCCCTTGTATCTACCTTTTTTCAAAAATAAAAAATAAAAATTGAATCCATATTTGTAAATGTGCTTGTAAAGCTTATGATCATCGTTGAATGATGAATTTTCAGTGTAAAATGTGTTGTTAGGTTAAGCCTGCTATGTTGTTGAATCCTTTTATTTCAATGTGATTCTCATTAAGATTGTGGAAAAGAGGTTCACGACTTCAAGCCCCCGGTAAAGTTTATGTGCTTTGTGGTTAATTTTGGTTGTTTTTATCTGATAATATGTGCTTGGTGTTTTTGGATAATGTTGTATCCAAGAATTTATGGTAGTGAGATTTTTAGGCACCTTTGGCCTTTTGCATTGTCGCTTGTTAATGCTGTTTATGTTTCATTCTTCAAATTGTTACTAATCGAATCTGTCTGTACTCTTGCTTGATAGTGCTATGGCCGCTGCATGCCTATAAACATAAACATCCACATAACTTCATTTTCCTTGGGCTTTTTACTGCATCTCTGAGCCTAACTGTTGGGGTAACTTGTGCCAATACTGAAGGTTAGTAAGTGTTTTCATATATTAATTTCAAGATGGATGTCGGTAGGTGTATGATTTGCTTACCCTGCTTTTTCTCGCATGTGCTTACCTCACAGGAATGATTGTGCTTGAAGCCTTGATATTGACCTCAGCTGTGGTTTCCGCTCTGACTGGATATACTTTCTGGGCTGCAAGGAAGGGCAAAGACTTCAGTTTCCTGGGACCGATCTTGTTTACTAGCCTTTTTGTCTTGGTTTTAACTGGTTTCATTCAGGTCAATTACTTTATACAGGCACATGTTGATTTTTATTTTATGTATTATCTTTAGTATCTGTTAAACCATGTGTATTGTTTGTTTCATGATGCAGGCGTTCTTCCCACTTGGATCAACAACTTCTGCCATCTATAGTTCGATAGGTGCAATAATTTTCTCTGGGTACATTGTTTACGATACCGACAATCTGATCAAGCGCTACACATATGATGACTATATCTGGGCTTCGGTCACACTCTACTTGGATGTTCTCAATCTGTTCCTCACCATTCTGCGGATGCTGAAACAGGAGAACTGATGCTTTTGTGTATGTACTGCTTGAAGTATGCCTATCTAAGATGATATACTGTTATTGTCGTCTTCTAGAAAGTATGAAGACAAACTGTGTGGAAATTGTATGCCTTTGTGAATACTGAAACACAATATGTCTTACTATCAACTCATGCAAGTTTACGTTTTTTCTGAAATAAGGAGTTAACTATCTTCCGAAATTCAATTTCATGGTTATAGTAAACTGGATTCGCTAGTGTCATAGACAAATTAAATGTCTCAAGTTCAATTTCAGTTCATTAAACAATTCATTGTCCACCGTTTCGGATCCATCTTCGTCTCTGCCTCTCCGTGCTCTTCATCCTCTGGTCCAGTAGTCTCTCAAATGCCCCCTGTCACTATCTTCATTTTCTCTGGCGCCGTCTCCACCAACATTCGCCTAATCCTGAAGCTGTGAAACCACAGCAGTCGGTATTTTTCCGTGTAAATCAAACTAATTCTCCATGTTCTCTCTCTGCAGCTCAATTAACCGTTTACTCTATTGACCCTCTCGATTTACCCTGTTTTGCAATTCCAGACGTTTTCTGATTTCTTTTGCAATTGCAGACGTTGTCTTATTTCAATATCCAGCCATCGTATTAAAATTTGAGGGTGCAGTTAGGATTTCTACGGATTTGGACCAAAGCTCGAATTGAAACATTTGATTGAATTTCACCCAAAGCAAATATGATTGAATTTCACCCAAACCAAACTTATTTGCTGAAGATAGATTTACACGGTGTTAAGAGAACTACAACATAATTTATTAATAGGACCAATGAAGTAATAATTTAATGATAAGGTTGGAATGTTTGATTTCAAGAACTGAATGTTCATAACTTTGCATTGCTTACCTGTTATATGCAATTGATTATAATGAAGTATTACTCTTCCATTATAGCTAAAAAATAATGGAAATGGAAAGTCCCAAAATTACACTTAGTATAATGAGAAGTTCTAGAATTCACCTCACACGCCCGAATTAAGTACAACCAACTTTGCTGAATAGAGGACCTGCATTTAGAGGTGGCGACGCTGTTAGGTTGGTTGCCAATGCTGCCAGACCCAAAAAAGGTAAAGAGGAAAGCATATATGGAGGAGGTGGTTGGAACGGTAAGACATTTGTCATTTCAAGATTCAATTCAATTGAGATTGAGAGGTGGAGGCGGAAGAGGAATCGAATGAGGAGAGGATGTAATATCCCGATTTTCCATTATCGGAACTGTTACCGTCACACCCAATTTACCAAAGAAATCTCCTTAAACCCCCAGTAAATCGAAGTGCTCAAATTAATATTATCTCCTTAAAATGTGTTGGACAGGAAACTCGGTCCCCTCTTATTGCGACTCACTAACAACTTAGAAAAATCAACATCCACATAAAGTAATTAAGCAATCAAAATTAATTATAGGCTAATACCAGAATCAAGATATATCCCACACCAGAATTCGACTAATTAATACAACCAATTTAAATAAATTACATGAGGTACTAAGTTCAGAACATAAAATAAATCCTCGCATCAAATATTGAGTTAGACAATTAACAAAGAATACAAAAGATGTTCTCTCAACCTCACACAAGCAACCCATGACAGTAAACTTGTCCAGGATGCTCACTGGGTCGGAGGGTTATCCTCTAGGCCCTGGATGCAACAATAGCATCATTATTTGCGAGACTAATTAAGAAAAGCATACACAACAATAATAATATGCAATCTAGGCAATCACGATCGAGTTGGAAATATCTGCAATATAATAGCCAACTGGTTCCTTTAAAATTGTGCATAAGTAAATAGAGTCAAATCATGAATGCATCTATGTATATGCCAGTCATGGATAAAACATGCACTTTAAAAAATACAAAACATAAGATCACCTCCGCCCTCGCATATCCTTTCAATGCATTTCGGGCTCGCTTATCCTCTCGAAGCCTACGGGGTAATCATGCATGCCTATATATGGAACTACATGCCGTATCTTTACATGCCTTATCCCTTGTTCACACAAAAAGTGTGGCACATCTCAAGACGCTACCCATATCGCAAGCTCAGCCAAAGCCTCAAGGTAGTATCCATTTAACGTGCTCCACAAATACAATAAACTCAGGACTCAGAAGCAGTGAAGGATAGTTAGCAGGCCCTACTTGGTTGTCCTGATTTCTCTGGAAAAAAATAGTGACGAACTAAAGTGCTATAAGGAAGGAATCACCCAGTCAACATATCTTGCACAGAAGTAGTCTAATCATTAAAAAAAACATTAAGGCGATTGTCCATACGTATCATACAATGACAAGCAAAACCCGTTAGTTTACTCTCAATTGGGTGAATCTTTAGAAAGGTGTCATAGTCTTATCCCTGCATGGATTATCCCGCACGTAGGACTCACTGGCCTCCCTTCATCTGTTCTGAAATTACCAACAAACCTCATATAAGGGCTTGACCCCTATAAGTAGAATAGGGTTACTTGATAACTAAATTTTCTAGTGGTATTTACTTAAGATGATCAGTAAAATTAATCCGATGGGTTTTCACTATTTTCTTTTACTTTACGTGATTAGCCAATGTTAATGCATGCATTAATTCCAATAACCGTATCGTCGATTAATTATTCTTTTTATTTGCCAAGACCCAGGATAAGGAATCAAAATTACATGCTCGACATTGATAGGTTCAATATTTTCATACGATGCCAATTTTCATAAAGGGTTTATTAAATGCATATGATTCACATAAACCATACAAGAGCATTTAAGACCACAATATTCGTGAATATACAATATTCAAAATTTAAATAATAAAATAAATGACTCGCATATATTTAAATTACCTGGTTGGTTAATAATAAATTTATCACCGGCACTTCAAAAATTAATTGGGACTTCTAGTTGTTTGAGTGTAAATTTCCCCACCATTATCAACAATCTTCTATAGACATCTACTCGAGAGCTACACGGAAACTCAATTGCTATCTAGAGTTCGAAAATCCTATAAACCAAAATAGGTCTAATTAATTCACGATCCAAATTATTAATCATTTAAGATTTAGACAAATTAAAATTTTTCTATGGATAATTAATTCATATGAATACAATTCTTAAGTCCACGGAGGCCCAATAGGTTAAGTCCAAAATTTTAATTTCTAACACTTGGGTTTTTCAGCAACCCAATTACTATTGTTGAATTTTAAAGGAATTATATATTAGGGCGGTTTTATCCTTAATTTGGTTCTTCAAAACTAAACTCTCATTAATTAGGACTAATCACACCATTAATCCATTAATCATGTAATTAAGTTAATGATTTACAATTAAGTCAAATAATCAATCACACATCAATAATCGAATCCAAGTCTGTCTGAAATCCGGATTCCAAACATCACGTCGCAATGTCCAAATGTCCATGATCATCAATCCACAATCATCAACATCCAAATTTCCAGTAACCAAGTTTAACACTCAACTTGTCACTGTCATTATTACAAAAAATCCAAAGTTCGCAAACCAACTTCAAATCTAGCAAAGAGCTTAGATCCAACCTCCCTATGCTAAGTAGTCCATTACAATCATTAAATCCAACATTGAAGCTCAAGAATAGGAAAACCCAAAGATAGAGGTCAAAACCCTACTGTGAACAGTACTAATTCTCAAACTTGCTCAAATGAAAATTGTAAACCATGAGAAATACACACTAGAGATCTTCCAAGATCCAACCTTCAAATTGGATAAATTCTCCTCTAAATTGGTGACTCGAAGCAAGTTGCAAGCTCAAAAGGGGTTTCTTCTCCTTCTTCACACTTCAATAATTTGGACTTAGATGAAATAAACCCAATAAAGCCAAATGAGTGATATATAACCCCAAAAATCGGACTTAAAGTCATTTCTCTGAATTTTAGATTTCAGAATTATATTAGAATTTTTGAAATCTTCTCAGAATCTCTCAACATTTTGAATTATGAAATATGTCTCAGTCTTAGCCAAATTTCCCCTTCTTTCTCAAAATTCAGAATTATTAGGCCATTTCGAGATCTTCTTAGAATCTTTTCAGAATTTTAAAGATTTTGAATTCTAAAATTTTCCTTGCCCAATTCCCAATTTGCCCTCAATTCGGAATTCAGAATTCTTGCTCAAAATTTTATCAGAATATTTTTTGAATTTTCGAAATCATTAAGATTTTAAATGTGAATCTTGCCTTAGCCAATTTTTGCCTTCTTGCCATTTTTTATTCTGAATTTTTAATCCATACCTAGCCAAAATCTGTCTTCTTTGAATTTTTGGCCCGCTTTAGAATTATTCCCTAAATTCAAAATTCTAGATCTCTTATCAAAATTTTCTGAATCTTTAATAATTTCGAAATTTCACTGCCTTCTTCCAATTTTGAAATTTCTTCTCTGAATTTTTCAAAATCTGAAGATTTCAAATTTCTTGAACTTTTACCAATATTTTGAATTTTCAAATTTTTCAATACATCAAGATCCTCGTAAAAATACCCTTATCGAGATTTTTGGGTTTCAGGTCGAAATTTTGCCTTTGTGCGAGAATTCGATATCTCAAAAATCTTGATTATCTTGCCAATTTTTCGGAGGTTCCGAAATTCGTCCGAAATCTCAAATATTCTTCCCTGAGCTCCCCTGAATATGGGGAAGTTGCTAGACAGAGGGTTTTGGTTGATTTTTTTTTATCAATGTCTAGTTATGCAAAAATGGGAGCCAGACTTCAAGGCAAAAATGAAGAATATTACAAAGGTTGTGGTTTGGATTAGGCTCCCCGACATCTCGATTGCGTACTATAATAGAGGTGTGCTTCGGGAGGTTGGTGCAAAGTTTGGGAAACCAACAAAAATTGACCCCGGATCAAAGGGGAGGGGGAGGTTTGCAAGAGTTTGCGTAGAAGTGGATCTTATGGTGTAATGCCCCAGATTTCATCAGTGTGTCACGCCGTACTGATTAGCTCAGACTAGTGGCCAGCTAGTTTGAGGTCCCCAGCACAAGGCAAGTAAAACACAACATTTAATTAACCATTAACGTAAATAAATCTCAAGTACCAACCAGTAGTCATATAACCGAAACGAAAAAACATGCAAGTTAAGTACAACAGTGAACAACTGCTACAACCCTAATATACTAGTGCACAAAATGCAAGTTTGCTCAACCCCGCAATCCAAACATGTCTCTAGCCACGTCTATCAGAGTTACCTGAAAAGAATAAACACTTGGGGGTCAACAAAAGTTGAGCAAAGGGTGTCCCCGTAGGCGAAAGCCTCTTTAAGAAAATGGATTTGTAAAAGCAAGCTTCCCCTTTGGCCATGTGCAATAGCAGACAGTAATAACCAACACATAATAGAGATATAAAATAACTAGAATAGTAGTAAATAAATACAGAAATTAAAGTGCAAGTTATTCATGATCCTAACATACACCTATCTACCTTAGGAATGCAGTTGCAACAAGTAGTATGTCTAATGCACATCCTGCCGGAAGCATTTTCAAGAACACTCCGGGGACCCCCAGGCCTTCCCAACTCAGGGGGACAACACCTGACTTTCTGGCGCTCGCGCCAATCTTAATCACAGCTCAAATCAATCAATATGGGCCCTCACACGAGCTAATCTCTCACCGAGTCAACCCACTCATATACAGAAGTCAGTAACACACTCAACCCAACCGATTCGGGGTGAAATCATCAACGTATGCCCCTCGGGGCCTTTAACCAAAATCAATTCAACTCAGCAGCTCAACCAGCCAAAACGCATTTTTATAAACACATGTCACACTGCCCACACGAAACCTCGTCAGTACACAGGCCAAACGGGCCAAAATCATTTCATAACGCAACACGGGCAAACGGGCCAAAACAGGATGCTCATACACAGTACAATAGCTAAACAGGCCAAGTTAAGATAATACAACAATGTTCAGGTGGTCAAACGGACCAAATTATCAATTCAATAGTTCAACTATATTCATCAGATATTCTCACACTCAATATCACCTCACAATCAGATGAGTTCATTTTATCAAAAATTACATCATAAATGAAGCACACGTATTTCAAAATAGGTAATGTCAAAATCGAACACATCACATATCATAAGGTACTGCCAAGCACCGCGGCATCCATCAAATAACCAAAGCCAAGGTCCAAAACCGCGGCTTGAACCAGGTCTGAATCATCGCAGTAATTCGTAGTATCCCACCGCGATATTCAATACCGTGGTAAAAACCGCGAGGTCAAAATAGAGGCCAAATTCAGCAAATTTTTTCAGAATTAAACAACATCCAAAATGCTTTCCAAAACCATAAAAAGAACCCCTTTCCTAGTCTAAAAGCCTTGTTGAATTCACACCCCAAGATGTTGAAAACCCTAGCCTTTGTGAACAAACCAGCCTACTTCTCGAACGCATATAGGATTCAATACTCAACCAATTCAAAATCTAAAAATGCCTCTGGAAACTAGAATCCAAGTACAACAACTTATCAGAAGACACCAACTTCAAAATTAAATCGTAACCTATCAAAAATCTGCCCTCAAAACACCAACTCGAATCTGTCACAGCAAGAGTTTTACAATCAGTCGACTTTGGACTCAATTTTCCTCACCAAAACAACTTCAAACAAGGATTCTAATCCATGAACATCATAGTTGGGCACATGAACTATAACTTACCTGAAGAAATCAATATCAAAGGCATCCTCCTTCACCAAGAAAAATCACCTCAAAGTTAGCTCCTTCACCTCCTTGTTTGTTTAAATGTCTTACTTGATTCTCCTTCTTTCCTAAGGTTTCTTCCGCACCAAGTCATGTAAAAAGGGGTAAATGACGTCTGGAAAGGTGAGGTGTCAACAAATATCTCAAAAACCACCGCCTTGACACCCGCGATAATCACCGCGGTTTCGCATTCCGCGGCCTAAAAACTGCGGCCTCAAATCAAGTGGGGTCCAAATGAAGCTCAACAATCCAAGAAGAGATGGTGCAAGAATTACCCCAAAATTTCAATCCTGTAAAATTGTAGGTGCTAAAGATCGCTCTATCTACAAACCTCGTGTGCACGATACGCGTCCCTGAATCAAAACACAAGAAAATCAAGGTCAAACCTTAAATTTTCGGGGTATTACATATGGCACCACTGATTTCAAATGTATGGATTAATGGTACGCTGCAAAAACTAGAGTACAAAGGATTGCCAAGGATTTGCTTACATTGTGGGAAGTTTGGCCATCTAGAGGTATAACGTGAGGACAAGGAGAACGAGGAGGGTTGAATGGAATAGGAGATGGAAAAGGGGGAATGAAACCTGGATAGGGGGAAATTGAAAGTGGAGGATTGCCCTTAAGGTTCCTAGACAGTGGTGCCTCCGGAAGAAGGGAAGAGGACTGACAGCACTAGATACAAAGAGCCATGCACGAATGCAAAAGAATGACTTGGTTGGGGGAAGAGGTCTAGATTTGAAGTTCTTAACCTAGAGGGGTGGAGGAAGAGGGATATGCGGAGATAAACACCACAGAGATGGTGAAGGAGAAGTTGAGAGAGCTCCCAATCATCTTTAAACATAGGGTGCAAGATAGAAAGGTGCATAAAGTTAAGGAGAGAGGTAAGAACATGGTTGCTTCAAGGAGCAAGAAGGGGTTTAAATTGGCCTATGTAGCGAAAAGTCCAGTGAAGGGGTTGTCCCCATCTAATTTGGGAGGTGTTAGCCACTTGGCGAAAGGGTTTAATGTAATACCCAATATTATTAAATCAAAAAATCTAGACTAGATCAGAAATTCTGGGCTTGGATGATGTATTAAAATCCTAGACAAATTTTTCGCAAATTAATTACTGAAAATAATTAATTAAAAAGGAAAGGAAATGAATCGAAGTCAAATTCAACAATCGAAATTCAACAAAAAAAAAATTAAAAAATTCAACAAAAGGTTGAAAATTTAGTTAAGGTAGAAAAATGTAAGTAAAGTACTGTTGTAGAGATGAGGGAGTGCGACATTACTTAATATTTGAGGTCTACGACACAGGGAAGAAATTGGTTAAGGAAGGAAATCTACTTCAGATGTAACAAATGAAATAGTGTCACAAACACAAGGTCTGTGACAGAACTTAATATTTGCGACTGAGGAAGGAATTTAAGTTTGTAGTATGACTTAGTAAGGATGGAATTGTCACAGTTGAGGCAGTGTCACAAATGTCGCAATTACATAACTGCAACACAATTGCGACACCATTAAGTTTGAGAAGGCGAAGGAATACTTCTGTTAGTTGATCATATTAGATATGACATATTAACAAGGTTGCAAAAAATCGTTAGGCGTCCGCTAGGCGCCAGCCAGCGCCTAGCGCCTAGAGGCCCTAGGCGGGAATTAATCGGCGCCTAGGCGGCAGCGCCGAATTTAATAAAAAATATATTTTTTAGTAATTACTGTTATTTTAATTTTTAAATATATAACAAATATATTACTAAATAAGTAAATATAGTCTAAATAACACATAATTAAATTTAAAATTAAATATCAATACTTGAAATAATATTATTTTAATTTTTAAATATATAACAAATATATTACTAAATAAGTAAATATAGTCTAAATAACACATAATTAAATTTAAAATTAAATATCAATACTTGAAATAATAATTAAAGTATTAAACTCAAATGACAAAATAGTGAAATACATGCTGACAAGGTTGCAAAAATAGTTAGGCGCCCGCTATGCGTGGATTAATCGGCCTAGGCTCCCTAGGCGAGGATTAATCATTACAACGCTTAGGCGCCCTAGGCGGGGATTAATCAGCCTAGGCGGCGATTTTTCGCCACTATTAAATCGGCGGTGATTTTTCTCATTAATCGAGGCGCCGGGTACCGACTAGCGCCTAGGCGGGGATTAATCGGCCCTAGGGGGAGATTTTTGCAACCATGCATATTAAGTAGTATCATAGTTTAAAGACTGTGACACCACTTAAGTCTGCGACATGAATGACTTAAAATTTGCAATTTTGACTAAGATCATATCTGCTCGAGATGTTTGTGACTTTAAATACCATAAGTGTTAGTAGTTGGCTTCATTTACTATACCCCCGAGAAGACTTGACGAGTAAATACTCCCAAACCCACACTTGCAAGATCGATTTTCATCCTCCAAAGTGTTTGGATCTCGATTTTAACTTTGGATTTGGATTACCCACCTCTTGGTAAGTATATTTCATGGATTAGAAATTTTATTTCTTCATTTCTTACCACCGATATTGTTCACATCAATTTAAGTGGGTTTTGGGCTTGATTCTTAATTAACTTTGCTAGATGTGGACTTAATCATGGAAGCAGTGGATATTTTGGACTTAATACTAGCTAGGATTGGTATTGATTTTTAACAAGCACCCGTACAATGGAACCCATGAACCTAGAATTTGAGAAATTCAACAAGTTGCCCTAGAGTTGTTGAAGTTTTACACTTAGGATTTTTGGACCTAAGTTGGAAAGTTGGGAGTTGTTGAAAAATTATCCATAAATAGATTAATTTTGTCTATGTCTTAGAAGGACTAACTTTTGGAAATGGATAATTAATTTTAAATCATATTGTTGGATTTAGGAATTGTTGATCGGGTTGACTATTGAAGGAGACAAGGACCCATTGAATTTGGAATCAAGATTTAAAAAACTGTTGATTAAGGTAATGATCATTATACTGAACAATCATAAGTCCCAAATTAAATGAAACAGACAATAATTTAATTTATTATTTGGTCGGTTTGCTATCGTTATCCAAAGCGCAATCGTTTTCTGATCTCGCTTCATCTTAATTATTTCTTCCAAGATTGTTGTTCTGACCTAGATCTTTTCCTAAATCGCTTCTTTCTTCCTAAGCGGAATTCCATTCCACTTACTTTCTATTGGAAGGGATTAAGCTATTGGACCTAGGCTATAACTATTCTAGGGGCTAACTATTCTCTAGTTCGCAAGGCATTCTAGATAGAATCTTATATAGTAGGGAAGGAAACTCCACTATTAAAGCAAGGGAAAGGTAAGTTTAAATAAAATGCATATTTATTAACCTGCTTTATTATGTGCCTTGAATGTTCTTATATGATTATTTGAAATCATTGTATTCATTATGAAATGAACCATTATATCTTAAAATAATCTCGCGTGGAAAATACTAAGGCCTGATTAATTAAATAATGTATGAATTGCATTAAAAATTGGCAATAACGGAAAAGTGAAAAAAATAGTAGAGTCCCTGGTACATTTATACGTACAACGCTATATCTAAAAGTGCACTTGGGTAAATCTTCTATCGGTTATTTATTCCTACAACACAATATGTGAAAGTGCACTAGGATAGATTGTACTCATCAATTGATCCACCTAAGTCTCTAAAACCACCAAGGAATAAAGTTTCCAAATGAACCCTGCTTTACTTGGGAGTAGTTTTCTTTTCAAGGTTTACTGTAATTTGACCATAGAAGAGAGTTTGATGACCAAATCTAAAATTCGTTGAATTTGACTATATCTGAAAGCCACCCCATTATGATTAGACTACTTGATTTGTGCCATATACATTGATATAAGGTGATTCCATCTAGATTGCACCGTAAGTTTAGTCTCCCCAAAGAAATTAGAAAATCAGGTGGGGTATTCTAACTATCCACAAACCCACTCTCAATCGCAGACTATGCTATATTCGAAAGCACATAACGAGATAATTAATTGGATACATACATACTTATATTTGAACTATATAAAGTTATGAGAACCTAAACTCTATGGCTCGAAATGCATAAGGATATAATTTACGGAATGCATATATACATATATTTGAACGTATAAAGGCAATGATAAAGAGATGCATATATCTTAAATGCACAAATTTATATGAGAGGTATATATCTGAAATGAATAATTTTTTACAAGTTGCATAAATTTGAAATGCATACTTTTAACAAAGAGCATGTATCTGAAATGCACCTTGGGAAATGTTTTTAAAGGAAAACATGTTGGTTAATATATTTGAAAATTTCCAACCTATGTATGAAATGGTAAATGGAATTTGGGGTTGTGAGTGTAGTCTCGTAACTAATTATCCTACTTAAAGGAGGTAATTCGCGACTAATTATCCTACTTAAAGGAAGTAATTATACTGCTAGTGAAATTGGGTTGGAGGTACTTACAACGGGCCTAAGGTACTGTTAACTTAAGTGTGGAAGTCTTAAGTATGGGCAAGGGCACGGGGGCGAGATTGGGGGAAAGGCAGGACAATCACGTGCGGAAGGGGGTGGTTGAGGGCTTTTCAGTCTTGAAAAAAGGGCTCAAATGGCGGCCTGAAGATGGACGTGACATCCATTTCTTCACAGATTGGTGGGTGGGAGATTGACCTTTGATTGAAGTCATTGTTGGGGAACTTCCGGAGGAGAGTAAGACAGCCAAGGTTAAAGAATGTTGGGCTGAAGGGCAATGGGAATGGTTTGCATTGGCTGTTGTGTTGGGAGAGGACGTAATGAGGCTGTGGTGCACCCAGACGGTGAGGAAGGGACAACGGGATCGACTGATATGTGGAGTCAGGAGAGCAGTGGGAATTTTGATATGTAGAGTCAGGGGATCAGTGGGAATTTTTCAACAAAGTTCGCCTATGAATTGAGCTGTGAAGAAGCGCAGGAGCAACCAGATGGAAAGTGGGAACAGGTGTGGAAGTGCCAGGTCCAGGAAGGCGGCACTTCCTTATGTGGCTGAGACGACAAGGGCAGGTGTTAACAAATAAAGGAAAACATAGACGAGGCCTACACCTAACTGGAAAATGCCCTATGTGTCGCACAGCGCAGGAAACGGTTTTACACAACTTTAAGAGACTGTGAATGGGTGCAAAAGATTTGGAAACAACTGGTCCATCCTTCAAAGTGGCAGACGCCAGCAGCACGAGGGGAAAAGGTGCAGAGGAGAGTGATCTAGCAAGCTGCTGAACATTATCTACATAAGCTTGCAACATATGCGCTGAGCGCCGTTGGATTTGATCTGGAGACACGCCCAGCAAGCTGCTAAACACTGCGGCGCATAATTCACTAACTGACAACAATTGTGAACAAGCCCGTTGGATTTTGATCTGGAGACACGCCCAGCAAGCTGCTAAACACTGCAGCGCATAATTCACTAACTGACACGACAATTGTGTACAAGCCCATACAAAGTACAAATGCAACAAAATGAGACAAACTTTTTCCCAACTGTTCTGCTCATTGCTTCCACATGTCTGTATTGTTGTTTTGTGATAATTCAAACCATGTCAAAAAATGTAAGTGCAGAGAAAAACAAAGATTATAACTACTCCAATTATTATCAGAGATAATTATAACCACTATGGAGATACTTTAAGAGAAGCAATTTAAACAACTCGCAAGTTGAATGAATGTAGCAATTTAAACAACTCAAAAACTGGGTTTCAAAATCCTTCTGATAAAGTTACTTATAGATAATCCCAAATCTAATGTAGCAATGCAGCTATAACTTAATTTGCAACTCAAAAAATCATAGTTAATTCTCCAAAACTAAGTTCAAATCAACAGTTTACCAATTCACTGCATAAGTGATATAACTATACAATCTGAAAACTCTCCACCATATGCATAAGTAGACAAGACATGAATAATACGAAGAGGCGACAATGGTTTCATGCCTTGTACATAAAAGGATTGATTCAAAAACAAGTTCTTCAAGAAATTAACAGAGATCAAAGAATAACACTATTTCAATCAATCCATAGCATTGCAATAGTAGTAAAAGCAGCATATGCATGAACATAATTGATATATGAATGGTTCGGCAAGACATTTTATAGAAAATGGCAAAAGCTAAAAAGACATGAATTGAAGAGCTACGATTGTGGCCCTAAAATAAAGAAAATCAAATGTACACAATGTAAGAATATTCTACAAAAAATCATGCTATTAACATTTGTAAGCAAGTCAATGTACTGGTAGCAGAAACCATGAGCATTATTAATATACGCAATATTATTCACTTAACAACGAGCTAGTTGTCATCCTCAATATCCCATGTCAGAATTTCATCGTCCTCTGCAGTGCTCAATAGCTTCGGTGGCTCAATTGCACTATGGAAATTTCGAGAGCTGCCTTCACCTACTTCAAATTCATCACCACTCCCAATATCTTCCATCTTATCCCATCCCATGTCATCCTCGGCATGTGAGGATCGCTGGCTTGAAATAACAGATATATCGCTTTCAATCTTTTCCTCTGCCCCATCTTTCTCAATACTTACTGAATTCCCCTCATCTGGTGCACCACCACTCTTTGTTCCCGATACTGTAGCAATAGCACCCTCATTAGCCCTTTCTTTCCCTTTGTTCGCCTCATCCAAGACATCACTTTCCAACAAATCACCCGTAGACTTACCCTTACCCTCGTCACTCTCTTCATCATCATTGTCATCATCATCGACATCCCAACTCAACTCCTCCTCATCCTCCGCAGAAATCGCCCGTTTCACAATCCTTAATCTCGCCTCCTCGGCTTTCACCACCTTATCAACCCTATAAAAGTACCTACACCAAAAGGTCTCCTCGTCGACCTTCCCCGGCACAACCTCGCTGTAAATGTCCCTAATAACACCATTCTCATCCATCAACTGCTCAATCTGATCCCGCTTCTCCTCCAATCCAAACCCAATTCTCCATTCGCCGTAACCACTCTCCTCAACTTCATCACAATAGGTCCTGAAATCACACTGCAAGCCCCGAACCATCGCCTCCAATCTACTGTAGGGCTTGACATCCCCACTCAAGTTGAAATCCCTATCCGGATTACCACTAGTGGACGAATAATCATCGCTATTGTCATTGAAACGAAGATTGGCAAAACTCAAATCCTTACCGATAATTTGGGAGACGGTGGTGCCGACGTCGTCGATGGCCTGGCCGACGGCTTCGAGGGAGTCCTGGGCGATGGCGGCGCCGGACTCGAGGCGGGCGGGGATATCGTGGACGGCGCGGGAGGCGACTTGGCGAATGAGGGAGGTCTCGTTTCGGAAACCGGAAGTGAATTCCTGGAGATCCTTGTAGTAGTTATCGGCTAGGGTTTTAAAAATTGAGGATCCCAAGTGCCATGAAGAGGAAGAGGAAGCGGAAGGAGGATCGATCGGGGGATTTGGGGAAGAAGGGGGAGAGGGGGAATCGGGGTGGGGGAGGGGGTCGGAGAAGACGGATTTGAAGAAATCCATTACGGTGGGGGAAGGGAGAAGGAAGAAGCCAAGAGGAAGGGAAGGGAAGTGGAGGGGTTTAATTTTGGGGATTTTGAGGGTGTAAGAATCGTATATAATTAATCTACTGACTACTGTACTAATGTATGCATACAAATTGTTTACGGCGTCAGCCGTCAGTGTAACGGAACCGCAACCAGGCCTACTCCCTACTGCCCTACATTATCCATTTTTTATTTTGCTTTTTCCAATATTCATCTCCAATTCTAAAATTTCATTCCACTTAACTTTGCACAAATTTTATCTCACTTAATTTTCTAAAACTTACAAAAATACCCAAAATAAATTATACTAAAGAATTACATTTAGGAGGGTGTATTGATTGTGGAGTCTGTAGGATTTCTTTAGATTTTCAAAGTCTTTAAAAATCTTGAGATATTCAATCCGAATTTTCAAAAGTTTTTAAAAATCTTGAGGTATTCAATACGGATTTTAAAAAGTTTTAAAAAATCTTTAGGTATTCAACAGTTTGTGGATTTTAATACTCTATGAAAATCTCTTCTAACAACCAGATATTTCTATGGATTTTCTATGGATTGAAAAAAAGTCCATGGATTTTCTAAATCTACATACTTTTTAAAGTCAGCCAAACTCTGCATGGAGTCTATGAATTTTCTAAATCCACAGACTTTTTAAAGTTCAAAAAAATTCAATAGAATCCCAATTGAATACACTCTCATTAATCCTTTCAACATTAAAAATAGAAAAAAATGCATATACATATTTTTTTTTAAAGGAAAACGCATATACATATGATAACTAATAATTATTTTAAGATTACTCTTATAAAATATTAGAATAATTATTAGAATAAAATAATTTAAAAAATAAGTAAAACGACTAGAAGAAGAAGAAGAAACTAATAGATAAGTTCAATTTCTACATATAGAATTAAGATATATAAAGCACCAAATTCAAATAACACATATAGAATTAAGATATATAAAGCACCAAATTCAAATAACACAACTAAATTATGACAAAAAAAAAATATTAGCTACACAGAATAAGTAACTAAAATGTATATTATAAAAATTAAAAAAGGCAAGTAACTATCAACAATTGAAAAAGAAAACAAAATAATAATATTAGAAATAAACTTGTATAACTTCCAATGATAACAAAAACTTAAAAAACAACGATAGTATCTACACTCAACCCCTAACTAAGTCAACTTCTGTTAAGATACTAATATAACGTGTTAACACTCAAAATATAAAGATGGTCGTGACTGCCACGAGCCATGGTCATAAACAAAGCCGATGGGTAGGTCGGCCAAAAGGTCAGGATGACAGTCCGCCAAATCGGCCAAAGAGCTATGAGCAAGGCCGATAAGGAATGGCTCAAGTAGGGAAGAGAAGAAACCCGCTTAAGGGAAATGGGTCGAGCCCAAGGAGCGAGGCCGTCAAAGCACGGTCGCAAGGGAGGATTGATGCTGAACGGGCTAAGAGCAGTCTTGGCCGGGGAAAAGAAGGGTCATCGAGTAATTGCCGAGAAGAGTCAGAGATAGACCCTGGCCAGAGTAGGATGGGCCAGAGGACAAGGCTAAAAAAGAAGAACCGATTAGTGACGTTGCGGGCAGCAGTTACACCCCCACATTCCCACCTTTACTGCCTCCAGTAACCAACTGTTGTACAATTAGAGAGGCCTTTAAGGGCAATTAGTGGTAGCATTAGTGGACAGTTTTGTAAGCTAGTAACATCCCTTAGATTATACTTGTATAAATACCTTATTTTAGAATGGAAAAAAGGTTGTCGATCATACCACCAAAATTACATTTTTATCTTTTATTGCTTTCCTAGTTTAATTTAATTTTAGTGAATCGTAGTCAAGGTTCTGTCATTCCTTCGACAAGGCGGGTTGTTGATTCAGAAAATTGAATCCGGTACTCGTTCCTCTCCCATAACGGGCCGTGGTGCAGTCCTCGGTTTCAGGGCCTCCCAAGTGTAAAGTGAGCCATCCACCAATTCGGCCGTATAGACAGTCGTTGGGTCGGTTTTGCCCTGATCATCCACGGGTTCCACCGTAATCGCCTCTGTGGTCGGCTGTGGTGGTGATTGACAGACACGGACCTTGTCCTCTTGATGCGTGAACTCGTGAACTTGGGGAGACGATTCCGACTCATTCTCCTAGCTAGCTTCAGGAAGCGGCCGCTTCTGTTCATCGCCTAGCTCGATTTTTTGATTGGCCCAATGAGCAAACACTGCTCTAGGCTCCACTATAGAGAGGGGGCTTGTATCCCTTTCAAAATCCATTACTGAGGCAGCCACCACAACTGCCAGAAGAGAAGTTCCTTGCCGTGGTTCCCATTGTGGAACTCGTCAGTTTGGCTCTAGCTGTGGGGATTGTGGTCCCCAGCCATAATAGGGTACCTGTTGGACATTTCTGAATTAGATCCCTTGATGTCGTTCGTAATCTGGGTATCCATGTGGAACATGTCCTCCAGGTACATAGTAAACGCCGATATTCGTGGCATTGCTGGGTGAGGCTATGGGCATCAACTGTTGCAGAGAGACATCTATTGACTTAGCTAGCATAGCCCATTGGTTAAGCATGTTGTGTGACATTGTTCTTATAGCAAATTGCAAGACAAACAACAACGTTAGTCATGCATTGTGAATCTTCTTGCTTCTTCACCGAATGAACCTTCGGTAAACAACCACACAAATATGCGACTGGCCATTTTTCGGAAACGAAACCAATTTGTTGACTCGATTTTCCGAAATCAACAACCGTCTTATTAGAGAAAGGACATAACCTCGAATTAAGATTCACTACACTACTCTTAGGAAAGAAAGCAGTAAAGATAAAAGATAAGAGCCTTAGGGTGGTCTATTGGTGATCTGGTTCTCATTGCAATAAGATGTATTTATACAAGTATTTTAGGGACGTTACTAGCTTCCAAAACTACCCACTACTACCACTAACACTACCACTAATCAACCCTTAAAGACCTGCTAATTATTACAACAATTATGAGGAGGAAAATCGCTTAGAATTATGCAAGTAACCACTCTAATATACACTGACAGTCCTTCTTTTGTAGTTGATCCTCAGCCTAGCCTCTCCAGGACCGATCCTTGGTCCTTCTCTAGCTTTCGCGGTCCTCCCTCTTGTGTTTTTGACCGTATCTTGGTTCGGCATAACCCTTTAGTGTGGAGTCGCTTCGAACCTCAATCGTGTCTCATCGACCCTTTTATACCCCTCTAGGCCGCCCCAGCGACCCCTCATGCCAGTTTTGCGGCCGACTAACATGTCGGTCTTGCTTGATGGTTGTGGCTTGTGACAGTCACAACCATTTTTATAGTTCGGGTGTCAACAAACTCAAACTCAAATGTCTTTAAAAAGTTTAACTTCAACTCGAATGTTTAACTTTTAAAAGTTTAATTCTGACTTCCACCTTCATACTTAGCTTTTTCCCCCAAGCCTTTTGCCAAGAGTTAGATATCAAAGTTTTAATTCTTTCAAATTTAAACTTCAACTTAAATCTAACTTAAATTAGAATATTTAATTTAAACTTTCCA
>MAYD01358786.1:0-13015 GCA_001909325.1 Ruellia speciosa
CACTATGCATTGGCATCATTTTTCAATTATGCACAATTGGAACTTCTTCATCAGTTGGTCACTTAACAATACAGGATTTTTATTCAAACCAACTTTTCCTCACTGACCAATTATTTTTCCTTTCGGCTTTGTTTCACTCACTCGGCTATTGAGCATGATTATTTGAAAACAATTTAAAAGATGCAAGAATGCAAATGCAAATGCAAATGATATGCACAACCATGCTATGATGCAATCTATCTAACCTAATCTAGGAAAGTGGTAAATGTTTCAGTATCAGAGGTGTTCCATTTACACTTATTGAAAGTGATAAATCTAATCTAGGAAAGCTGTAAATTCTAGTCTATGAAAGCAATAAATTCTATTCTACGAAAACAATAAATTCTATCCTAAGAAAGCATTAAAGAAAGGAATTAAATACATTAATCACACTTCCATCTCTTTTACAATTATGTTCCTTTCCTTTCCAAATGTGAAATGGATAGTGTGTAATGTGTACAATAAAGTTCATCAAGATTCAGGTGCATTCGGAGGTGAAGGTGGATCTTGTCTGTCTTCAGGAGGAACTGGGTCAGTAGAAGATGACGGCTGGCCTGACAATTTTGGAGTATTTTGTGAAGTGGATGGTAACACTGACTGAATGATCTGAGGGATTTGTCGAACCAGAGAACCCATGAAGGTTTGCATACTCTCTTGCATCTTCATTTAGAAATCTTGGTTCTCCTTTTGCTGTTGTTGTTCCCAGTCCATTCTTCTCTATTCTCTTTCATCTTCCCGTTTGGCCTGTCGTTCTGCTTCTTCTTCCTCACGCTTAGCTCGTCGTTCTTCTATTTCTCTTTAGTGCTCTAGTTCCATTGCCCTTTTCCTTTAACCTTGTTTCATTCTGCTCTGGGTTTGCAAGGTCATAAGGGTCTGCTGAAGATCAGTGTTTTGTGTGCCCTGTGTAGGCGCAGTTGCCCCAGGGACTGATTCATTCCTGGTTGCAGTTCTGACTTTAGTAGGTTCTGGAATTTGACCCTGATTTACTGTCTTGTCCTCTCCTCTCTCTAATCTTTGACTCTTTCTACCTCTGCCTCTTCCCCTACCCCTTGGTACATATTTCCTCTTGATTGGCCCTGGAGTTGGTGCTATCGTTTGTTCACCTTCAGGTTGTGGTTGTGTTGCTGATGGCTGTTGTACTGACGGTTGTGGCACCACCGAAGGCTGACCCAATTCATATCTGAATTCTTGTGCACTGTTCCACATGATTAACAGAATTAGGCCCCCAATTGGGATAGCATCATAAGCTGAAAATTGACTCAGATCCACACCTGCTTGTTCACACAATCTCCGTACCAGGTTGGGGTGACTCATAACTATTCTCTTAGTCTTCAGAGTTTTGCAGATGATCTCTCCTATATTTACTGGCTTTCCCAGCAGTATCTCTGATAACCCAAAAAGAGAGATTCCACTAACCCAATGTGTGTGGGTGATTGGCTTGATTTTTGAGAAGTAAAAATCAAGTGACGGTTGAAGCTCCACCTGTACCTCTTTATCTTCGAAATTAAAACACACTTGGTACTTAGGTGGCCTACCACACATCGCACATGCAATTCTTCTCATCTCTTCCTGCTCTACCTTCTTAACAATGTGCCTTGTGAGTAACCCGTAGGTCAGGACTCCAACTATCTACTCCCTAGTCCCCAAGAATCTATTGAGAGAGACGGCATCAATGTGAATCGTCTTCCCCCTAACCCATGAAGTTTCATTGATTGGGTCGAGGTTGGTGTAAAACTCTCTCAACAATTCCCAGTTGGAGTCTTCATTGTGATGTGTGCAAAATCCTGACCAGCCATGCTCCCTCACCATAAAAGAAATTAGTCCGTGATTTAGCTGAGTAGGCTTGAATCCCTTGTCCAAGATGACTGTTCGTCCTTCCAATTCTAGGTATTCATGGTAAGCCTGTCTACTCTTATTAAATCTTTGCTCTAGGTGCTCATCATTTTCCAATTCGTCCAAGGGAGGTGGTTGACTGGTTCCTACGGTTCTCCTTCTGACTCTGCTGGAGGTCGTCTGATAATAAGTGCTTGATCTGTAAGACCCTGCAACTGAACCTCCTAATTCCCCAACCTTTTCAGCTGTGTCCTCTGGTTGTTGTTCTACAATAGGCACTGGCTCAGTTGCACGTTGTTCATGTTGTCTTTGTTGCATTGAAGCTTGTTCTAGCAGAGCAGTCTGCATTTCAGGCAATTTTTCTTCTATGACAAGGGGGTTTATGATTGGGTCCACCGGATCCGTGGCTAAGGTTTCCAACAGCTCACGTTGCCTTTCCGGTGACATTTATGCTAAGAATGCACTTGCTTGCATCAGGGGGGTCATTTATGTTGATGGGCCAACAATGCCCTGAATTCTATCTATTATTGCAACTTGTTCCCCAATGTCGACTGCAGCAAGGTCAAATCCTCCCCTCACCTATTTCTCCTTCCTTATTTCTTCCCTGGCAGGCTCTACTACAATAGGTGCTTTTCCTTTTCTCTTATCCTACTCAGATTCTCCTATCTCTCTTAATCCTCCTACATCAGCACCTACCCCTTCCTCGGCACCTACTGGTAAATCATAAATATTAGTCCACTCAACCCCAGCCATGCCTGTGTCTCCCCGACCTTCAGTAATCGGCTCATCGACAATTTGTTCCGGAATTTAAGGTATATTGACATGCTGGGGTATCTCTCTTGTCTGTACTTGTTGTTCTACAGTGGTAATTGCTGGCTGGTCTTTAGTAACTGCCGTTTCTCTCTATTGTTTCAAGCCCTCAGTAGCTTGGACCACTGTTAGATCTACTATCCCTTCGGGATCTACTACTCTTATAGCCTAGCCTTTAGGAGCCGGCTCGTCTCTACTCTGCTCAATTTCTACTATTGATACCTCAGGCTTAGCCCTTATTTCTCCATGACGTTTAGTAGTCACCGCCTTCATCGGTATATCAGTTGGTGCATCAGTCTCAGCTTGGCCCTCCTCTACCTATCCTCATCTTCACTGGGTATATTCTCTGTCTCAGCAGGTGTTCTTGCTTTCCGCTCACCCAGATACCTAAAATGAGACTCGACCTCTTCCCTCAATTGTTTGGCAGTTGCAACGAGGCGTTCTTTCCTTTTTTGTGTGATTCTCAGTGGCCTACTTGCAATAAATCTGGCAACTTCCTCTTTAGACCAATCTTTTAAGTTCTCATTCCAGCGCTCTCGGATTCTATCCACTATCTGTGTATGTCTGGTGTAGGTGTACCTCTCACACCAGCCTTTTCTTTCGACTCGCTGTCCGCTTTGTCGAACACCATTATCTTTCTCAGCTCCGCGTCATATTGGAACTTCACCCATTTGTCGAACTTTTTCATCTCTGCAGCAGTTAGGAAACTCAAGTCGTACTTTATCCCCTTTATTGGAAAGATTTTCACAATATCTTTCTTTTCCAACAACGCTGACAAGTAGGGTTTCTCCTTTTTCTGTGGGCTGGGTTTGCCAGAAGTTCTAGCTTTCTCCTCCTCAATCCTCACTCCAGCTTTGGCACTTTAAGAAACCGGAGGAAATCCTGGATCGACTGTCCTCTGTTGCTGCTGGGCACTTTCAGCGTCCCATTTTCGCACTTGTTCCCTAACTTCAGGTGTAGGAGATGGAGATCTCTGCCTCGGCGTCTTGAATGGGTCTAACTACATTTGATTGTTCTTTTTCCCACTCATCCAGTCTCCTATTAGCTCGGTCCATCGATCCTTATTCTTCTGAATGATTCTTTTCTGCCCCTCGAAACTCATTCCTCTTTTGTTATGGGCTTCTATGCATTCCTTATGAAATTCCTCAATCAGCTCATCCCACCTAAGTTTTTCCATGTCGACCCAAAACTTTTGCTCAATTGGTCCCTTGCCCAAAAGAAATTCCTTTGGTCTGTAGAAGGGCACCATTCTCTCTACTGTGCATCCTGCATCCAAATCCAAGTTGTTTATCGGTTCCATTCTGTTGTCCATCCTGCTCACTTGGTTGGGGTCGAGCGGGTAGTTGATGACTTCATTAGTAACATCGGCCTGAGTCAAATTTAGTATGCCTCGCATTTTTCTGATCTAACCCTGCCGATGCTTTCTCAAGCTTAATTTCATCCGTTCTACCTTTACTTCATAAGGCCACTGACGCTCTTCTTTGTTGTAAGTCAATTTTTCAGATTCCCACAACACTTTCTCTTCCTTTGCATGTTGCAATCTCAATTCAGCAGCCAGAAAATCCTTGTTCTCAACTTTAGCTCTTTGTTCCAACTGTATCTTATTTACTACAAAAGGCAGCTCAAAATCCTCGTCAAGCACTAACCCGCCTTTTGCAACTTCTGCCCTTAAGCTGGCAATTTCTTTCTTTATCCTTTCAAAGTCAGCAACTTTTTTGTTGATCATTGCGTATATTTCTTCCTCGACTGATTTGCTGTATCAAAAGGAATACCAAGTCAAATTCCAGAAATTATAATCCTCACATTTAGAGTTTGGATACTCCAAATGAGGTCAAATATGCCTATATATATATTTTCAATTTTTTCAATTTTTATTGGAACATTTTCTAACATTTAATTAAATTAAATTGTTTCATCTACTCAGACTTCAATAAAACAACAAAAAATTAATTAAATGTTCAATGACCTAAGTTATTGGAGTTTTTATAAAAATAAGAACTGTAACACCCCGATTCTCCCATCAGAACATGTTACCGCCACACCTAACTTACCTTGGGTTCTACGACCTAACCCTTAGTAAGCTCAATGCTAAGGCTAACCATCTTATCTAGTCCTATCAGAGTACGCTGGATTTTAGGAAACGGGTCCCCTCTGATCATAGCTCACCATGTTAAAATCAAACACATACGGAAGACTAAAAAGAGAACTAATACTATTACATCCCAATAGTTAAAAGTTCACAAGTCCAAAAGCAACATGCCCCACACCCGGGACTCGGCTACTTAGTACAAGTCGATAAACAAAATGACATGAGGAATAGAGAGTTCCAAGACATAAATAAATAACTGAAAATGCACCGCATACCAACAGTTAAATAAATATGTCCACTCATCCTCACCAAAACCCGAAAGGCACCACCTTACTTGTATGATCTAGTGACACGAAGGTTCCTCCCTCGGGCACTTGGCTCCTGTATATATCAAGCACAGTTAGTCGAAAGACTAAGTACGGAACATATGCGAATGCATAAACCCATGCAATATGTTCCACGTCGAGTGCATCTCCATATATGCAACTTAACAGTTTCAAATCCTTTTTATGCAGCAAAACACAATGTAGCAGAAAACCATAACTTCCTTACCATGCGGTGTAACGCCCCAATTCCCATAAACTGGACACGTTACCGCCACACCTAATTTATCACGAAGTCTAACCCTAAACCCCACAATAAGCTCGGTTAAAGGCTAATAAATGATCTCATCCTATCAGAGTACGCTGGACTTTCCGGAACTAGGTACCGTACGATCACAGCTCATGCTTGAATAAAACTGGAAACACATAATGCAATAATAAGTAGTTAAAAGTATTACAGACGGAAGTAACAAGTTCTGTCCCACACCGGAACTCGGCCACTTAGTACAAGCCGATCAAATCAAATTACATGAGTTCAAAAGCAAAAGAAAGTCTTCACGTCAATCTTCTCCTGCAATCAAAAGGGTTAGGACGAGGCATAAAACAAAAAGGTTCACTCGTCCTCACGAAACCCAGAAGGCAATAACCTGATCCCTTAAGGGCACTATGCCGGAGGTGTGTCCTCGCGACCATCAAAACGACCTGAGATGCATAATGGAGCATCATTAGTCGCGAGACTAAGTATGGAAGCATACACATCAAGTAAGCAATCCACACACATCATGAGACATCAAGGTAATATATCCATAAATATTAACCTTGAGTCTAATTAAAATTATGCAACAGACATAAGTTCATAAATCATGAAGTGCAATGCACAATTCAAAACGAGTTAAGCAATGCGCAGCTTAAAAATCATGTACTTTAAATCATTCGACAGTCAACACCTAATCTCCAAATTATGGCGGAGATTTAGATGCTACACGTATTGATATTCGGAACTGCTAGCCAAATTATACGTGTAGTTAGCATTTCCTCCACACGGAACCCACTCACGGCACAACTTAGGACACCATCAACGTGTGCAATGCGGACAATCCCCACTTAGCGTGCTCCATGAGTGAGGGAATATCAAATGCGAATGAGTGGAAATAATCATGCATTAGCATACCACAGCCTGAGACAGATGGCATCACCCGATCTTTGCGTCCAGGCGGAGGCAGCTTCAACAGAGTTTAGAGGGAACTAGCGTTACAGTCCACACTCTCAAACTGTTCTAAAATCACCAGCAAACCTCATGTAAGGGGAGCTACCCCCGATGAGTAGAACAGAACATAAAATGGGGACTTACATTACATGCGGCCCACAAAGCTTAAGGCGATCACCCCGAAAGCTTGTCCACTCAATTCATTCAGTGTACATTCTTACGGCTTTTAGGATGCATTAATAATTTAATAATCATCATTGCTGATCACTTGAATGTGCCAATAGGGCTTAACAAGTTACATGCGAAGCCAGTTTCGGAATAATGTGTCTTATGCAATATGTCAAGCAAAGCACATAAGGCACATAAATCAATCATATCACGCATAATTGAATTGCGGGAATTAAAGAGCATGTATAAGAAAATAATTCATGACATGCGAGTATTTAAATTTACCCGACCAAGTGAAATTCGGTACTTTAATAATTAGGTGGGACTTATGGGTGCCCGATGTATGTTTCCATACCTTAATCTACAGTCTTCTGGTTCTTGACTGGAAACGGCAACACGAACAATCACGTCCTAGTGGCCGCTACGATCGGGTTCGGGTTCACCTACGAGGCGAAAGAACCTAATTTAATTATCCTTCCAAATAGTCAATAAATGACTTAGACAAATTAAAGTTGTCTAGGATAATTAATACAATAAAATGGGTTAAAAGGAAATAATCTCAAGTCCTAATACACAAGCCCAAATTAAATTCCTATCCATGGAATTTAATTAATTTCATCAAGTCCAAATTAAATTCTATCCTTAGAATTTAATTAAAATCCTTTAAGTCCAAAATGATCCACTAGGCCCAAACTCAATGAATCTTGCAAGTCCAAAAATTAAATTCCATCCTTGGGATTTAATTTGATCCAACAAGTCTAATTAAATCCCCTTGGAATTTAATTCATGTCCAATTGGCCCAAGGCCCAAATCCAATAATCCAAGCCCAAGCCCAAGCCCATACAAATTTAACATGAAGTCTTGCAACTTTGAGTGGGATCCATGTCATTTCCCACTATCCCAATTTAATATTAATTTCCAGATTTTAATCATGTCACTTTATCTACTTTTCAGATTTTCTGCAGGATTCTTGCATCATTTCATCATTACAAACACCCTTTCAAATTCTTCCTTGTCAATTTTTGGATCAAGCAATTAGTTGCAAGAACATTTTGAAGATCTTCCAAGAACATTATGAACCCTATGAACATTCACACCTTAAGTCCAAACAATTAAATTCTGAAATCTATCACAACCAAACTGGATCCGTCGGCTACCACTGTTCACTGTGCGATTTTCATAATTTCTCCAATTCCAAAATCTGTTCGGCAGCTGTGCAGAAATCGGCCATGATTTCATAAATTCCAAAATTCCCAGATTTCAAATTTAAGGACTGGAATCAACATGCAATCGGTAGGAATGGTTTCTATCATCAATAGGAACATTTTGACATCAAAAATCCGTCATTTTATCCAAGAATCCAATCGGGCAGAACTGATTTGATTTCAAGGTTAAAATTCAAAGTTGATGCATGTGGATTCTAAATGGATGATAATGCTCACCTTGATGAGTAGTTTCAGATTCTACAAACGGCTTCTTGACTCGGTCACGGATGGAAGAGCAATCGGGCAATTTCGGTTTCGGCAGGGAGTGTTTTTGGGAGGCTGTTCTTGAGAGTAATTTTTGCTGAAGGTTGAAGATGAAGTGAATGAGAAATGGTCTAAGTGTCCATATTTATAGAGGAAGGAATCTTACTAAATGACACAGCCAATTTCCGCTCATTATGCACATAAATGACATGACCATTTAATTGTGGCATATTTGCTACAGTAGTAATCTGTCAATTTTGCCATGCCAAAACCATGTCATTTCCACTCATTGCTGCCAGAATTCCGCTCGTGTGCCAGAATTCTGCTCACGTGCGAAAATTCGTGTCGTGCGGAAAATTACCGAATAATTCAATTTGTCAATTCGTGTCATTTTTGCCAATTTCACATTTTTCGGCTCATTCTGCGGTTTTTCTGCTCATCTGCCGAAATTTCCGCTCATCTGTGGAAATTTTCCCCTTGTGCGGAATTTCTGCCATTTCTGCCTTGGTCAAATTCTGATTTCTGCCTTGGTCGATTTCTTGATTATTTCTGAATATTTCTTGAAGTGTTTGATCGTCTGCATGCATGATCAATTATTTATCATGCAAATTTCTATCTGTCGCCCCTGGGAATATTTATTTTATCCTTAATAAATATTCTAAGTCCGTAATGACCCTCCGAATAATAAATTGGGCTTTGTGATCCACTTGGCCCAATTTAATTATTCAACTTAAATGTCCTTAATTAAATTTCTCGCATCTTAAAATATAATTATTTTCTATAATTATATTCGCGAAAATTTTTTACTCATTTTCTGAAGTGACATAACACCGGGTGTTACACTCGCCCCCACTTGGGTTAATCCTGTCCTCGGGATTACTGGCTGAATAGGCTGACATGTTGAACCGAAGCGCTGAAATTCTGAATCTGACTCTGTCTGATCTGACCACTGTCTGTCAGCTGATGCTGAAGCACTGCATACCGCCTTTCTGTTTCTGACATCTGAC
The DNA here is from genome assembly GCA_001909325.1 of Ruellia speciosa. Taxonomy (NCBI): domain Eukaryota; kingdom Viridiplantae; phylum Streptophyta; class Magnoliopsida; order Lamiales; family Acanthaceae; genus Ruellia; species Ruellia speciosa. The sequence continues at coordinate 8,946 of MAYD01358786.1, forward strand.
TATGCGGGTCTGAATCTGGAAGACTGTGCTACTGACTTGCTGACTCTGAAAATCTGCCTGACTGAATCTGCTAGAAATCTGGACAACTGTCCGACTGAAGATCTGACGGCTGTTTTTGAAGGCTAGTCTAAGTTTTTTCTATGCGGAATTGTCGATACTAAGGGCATAATTGGTTCTAGGGTTTACGAGCGATCGTTCTACGCGAGTAGACTACATCATCCCTATCCCAAAGGATACATCATATTCATACATCATACATCACATCAATTTCCCGTGGGCTACGGGGTACCAATTTATCATTAATTAGTTTCATAGTCATAAAATGAAGAGGTACAATCATTTTCCCGCCTCCATAGCTAAGGAACTTTGAAAATCATTTGATATTATAACCTTCGCAGGTGGGACATCTAAAGTCGTCATAATTGCGACTTTAAATTTCCACACATTAAATCAAATCACATAATCGAAGTCATTTACGTATGCCTTTAGGTGGAGCTGCAGACACCCCTTTACATACATAAATCACCAACATGCCTTTATACGTAATGCAAACGTATCTTTACATGTTTAATCATCAAATGCATCCTTTAAAATCATGCGTGCACAAAATCTGGGCAACGCCCTGAATGATTCGCCTATATGGCTCTTTCATTCCTTTAGTAAAAATGTTCCCGAAGGATATGCATCATGCTATGCATACTATGAATGCTAAAGCATAAGAAGAGTAATAAAACTCAACATATAATTCAATCAAGTGGAGAGACTCATGCAATCCACATCAAAAGCCAATCATATAGGCAACCATTCCTAGAGCTTACGGTTCTAATCTAGGAACAACTGAGGATATCTATCGCGGATATCTGACTCAAGTTCCCATGTAGATTCCTCTTGGCCATGCCTAGACCACTGTACTCGGACTAGTCTGACCTCTCTCCCTCTGTTAGTTCGGACTTTCGTATCCAAAATCTGGACTGGGTGCTCCTCATATGTGAGAGTCTGATCCAACTCAACTGTCTCGGGTTCCAATACGTGTGAAGGATCTGACACGTATTTTCTCAACTGCGAGATGTGAAACACGTTGTGTACATTTCCCAAGTTTGTCGGTAGTGCAAGTCGGTATGATACTTCACCAACTTCGCCTACTATTTCATAAGGTTCGATGTACCTTGGGCTCAACTTGCCTCTAACACCGAAGCGTCAGATACCTTTCATAGGTGAAACCTTTAGGAGTACCCATTCTCCTACCTTGAATTTCATGTCCTTTCTGGCTTGGTCGGCATAACTTTTCTGCCTATCTTGCACTGCTTTCATCCGGGCTTGTATCACTCGAACCTGATCCATCAGATCCTGGATATGCTGTGGTCCAAGGATAATTCTGTCACTAGAATCGTTCCATGTCAATGGAGTCGTGCATCGTCTCCCATAGAGTGCTTCGAACGGTGCGATGCCTATGCTTGCATGGTAACTGTTGTTGTAGGAAAATTTGATTAACTTCAATCGATCTTCCCAATTCCCTTGAAAGTCAAGCATACAAGCTCTCAACATGTCCTCGAGAGTTTGGATCGTACGCTCGGTCTGCCCATCTGTCGCTGGATGAAATGCTGAACTCATCTTTAGTTTCTTACCCAAGGCTTCTTGAGTTCTTTTCCATACATTGGACTGGTATTTGGAGTCCCTGTCTAATATGATCTCCTTTGGTGTACCAAATCGTGTCACCACATGTTCGATGTATAACTCTGACAATTTTTCAGATGTCCATGTCTCCTTAATCGGAATGAATACTGCAGACTTGGTCAATCTGTTAACGATGACCCAAATGGCATCCTTGCCTGTCTTAGTCCTTGGCAACCCTGTTACGAAATCCATGGAAATGGATTCCCACTTTCGTTCGGGTACCTCAATCGGTTGCACTAGACCCAATGGTCTATGATGATGAATCTTTACTTTCTGACATGTCAAACATTTTACCACGAATTCTGCTACTTCCCTTTTCATCCTCGGCCACCAGAAGCTTTGCTTCAAATCCTTGTAAAGCTTGTTCCCTCCTGGATGAACTGAATAAGGAGTAGTGTGGGCTTCTCGAAGGATAGTCTGCTTAACATCTGTGCATGTTTCCGGTATGCACCATCGTCCTTTGAATCTCAGACTTCCATCTTTGTGAATGGCAAATTCGGCCTTTGCTTCACCTGTGAGTACTTTCTCTCGTATCTTGGCTAGTTTCTTATTTGTCAACTGCCTCTGAATAATCTCTTCGTAAATCATAGGCGTGATTACCATGGAGTTCAATCTCAACTCTGATTCTCCGTACCATAGTTTGAGGTTCATCTTGTGAATTTCTTTTCCCAATTCTCGGTCTAATGGCATCGAGTACATCACGTGACTCAATTTCCTACTTAGTGCATCAGCCACCACATTGGCCTTTCCCTCGTGGTACAAAATCTCGGTATCGTAGTCTTTGACCAATTCCATCCATCGTCATTGCCTGAAGTTCAACTTGTCTTGAGAGAAGAGGTATTTCAGGTTCTTATGGTCGTAGTAGATGCGACTCTTCACCCCATAGAGATAATGTCTCCAAATCTTAAGCGCATGAATCACTACGGCCATCTCAAGATCATGTGTGGGGTAATTCTCTTCATGTTTCTTTAGCTGTCGTGATGCGTATGCTATCGCCTTTCTATTCTGCATGAATACGCATCCAATACCATTCTTCGAAGCATCGGTGAAGATGTCAAAGTCCTCACCATCTGTTGGTAGCGTCAAAATTGGAGCTATCGTCAATCTGCTCTTCAGTTCCTGAAATGCCTTTTCACAAGCCTCATTCCATCTGAATGGAGTATCTTTCTTCGTCAATTCGGTCATTGGTTTGGCAAGTTTGGAGAAATCCTTGACAAAACGTCGATAGTACCCTGCTAATCCTAAGAATACACGGACATCTGTTACATTCTTAGGTGTCGGCCAACTCTGTACTTCCTCGATCTTTGCCGGGTCAACTGAAACACCTTCTTTACTCACTATGTGTCCTAAGAAAGACACTTTGTCGAGCCAGAATTCACACTTTGACAACTTCGCGTACAGCTGGTTGTCTTTCAAAGTCTGTAGAGCTGTCCTTAAATGCTGAGCGTGTTCCTCATGAGTCTTCGAGTACACCAAGATGTCATCGATAAAGACTACCACAAATTTGTCCAGGAAAGCCCTAAACACCCTGTTCATCAGATCCATGAATACTGCCGGTGCATTGGTAAGCCCAAACGTCATTACCGTGAATTCGTAGTGTCCGTATCTCGTTCGGAAAGCTGTCTTATCAATGTCTCTCTCGGCGATTCTCAACTGATGATAACCTTACCGTAGATCAATCTTGGAGAAGACACTTGCCCCTTTGAGTTGATCGAATAAATCGTCGATCCTGGGCAGTGGGTATCGGTTCTTGATCGTTACTTTGTTTAATTCACGATAGTCTATGCACAATCTTAGACTTCCGTCCTTTTTCTTCACAAAGAGTACGGGCGCACCCCAAGGTGAGCTGCTGGGTCAGATGTACCCTTTGTCCATCAACTCTTTCAATTGCTCGTACAAATCTTTCAATTCTACCGATGCCATTCGGTATGGTGCTTTAAGGATCGGTTTCGTCTCGGGTGCCAGGTCAATCGTGAACTCAATTTCCCTAATCGGTGGCATCCCTGGGATCTCTTCTGGAAACACCTCTGGAAATTCGTTCATTACAGGTCTATTCTCTAAATCTGTCAGGTCCGAATTCAAATCGAATGCTGAACACAGGTAAACTGTGTAGCCCTTCCTGACCATTGCTGCGAAACTGACCGCCGAAACCATTATGACTGTTGGTTCCTTTGGATACTGTCTGTAGGTCACCCTCTGTCCATTCGGTGCTTTCAATCTCAGCTTACTGTTCTGAAAATCGATGTGAACCCCATGTCGTGCTAGCCAATCCATTCCCAGAACAATGTCGAAGTCGGTCAACGGAAATTCTATCAAGTCTGCCGGGAAATCAAAACCCTCTATTCTGATCGGAATACCCTGGAACATCCTATTGCAAGGAATGGCCTCGCCGGAAG
>MAYD01358800.1:0-13824 GCA_001909325.1 Ruellia speciosa
AAACCATTTGCTTTCTAGTATTATTTGAGAGGGTCTTGGAGATCACTTGGGTGTGAGGTACGAATTTAATGCTTTCTACTTATAGTAGTTATTTCTTCATCATATTCGTTTCTTGTGTGTTATATATAGTAGTTAGTTAGATTAATATTTAGTCTAGCTGTGTGCTCTTATATAGTGAGTGCTTTCCATATATTGTGAGTGTGTTCAACAAGTGGTATCAGAGCCATTACGGTTCGGGGCCGCTTTGAGTTAAAATTTGTTGGTGCTTTGTGGGAGCCTGAGCCTTTTGGTTCGGTACCCCGACCAATTATATTTTGTTGGTGGTGCTTTGTGGGAGCCTGAGCCTTTTGGTTCGGTACCCCGGCGAGTTATATTTGGCATAGTTCTATTGGGGAGACTCTGGAGGTGTACAGTCTGGGACTGTAAAGCTCGTGGTCCGGGACCAAACTTACTTGTGATACGAAGACTATCCAAGTCACCATGGGGGATCTACTTGCTATCAGTAGCAACAAGAGGCTCAACGACAACAACTATGCATCGTGGTCCGATTGTATGGAGGCATACTTATAAGGAGAAGACCTCTGGGAGATCGTTCGCGGAGATGTCATTGCACCACAACCAGATCATGTCCAGGAAATGCGTACCTAGAAGAAGAAGTCCAGGAAAGCACTATATGCAATAAAGAGCACCTTGGAGGATGATATACTACAACACGTTAGAAAGATGAAGGATCCGAAGGAGGTGTGGGACACCCTCGCCACACTTTTCTCAAAGAAGAATGAAGCACGACTTCAACTCTTGGAAGGGGAGTTAATGAATATCAGATAGGAAAATCTAACGATCAAGCAGTATTTCGGCAAGGTAAAATCTCTTTGCTCTGAAATAGCTGAGTTAGATCCTGTATCTACAATCTCTGATGATAGAATGAGGCGTATTATTAAACATGGGTTGAGGCCGGAGTATAGAGGATTTATCACAGCAATACAAGGATGGAAAGAACAACCATCTCTTGTAGAGCTGGAAAATCTACTGGTCAATCAGGAAGCTTTGAACAAGCAGATGCTGGGCATCTCGCTTAAGGGTGATGAGGAAGCACTCTTTAGTGGCAAGGGTAGAGGGCGGTTCAACAATAAGAGGAACCAAGGACCCAACCAGAAATCAGGAGATACCTGACGGAAGAATGAAGGAAAAACTTCCAGCTCCGGGGGAGCTAACAAGGAACGCGAAGGAGATAAAGAAAGAAGAAGACGCAATGGCGAGTGCTACACATGTGGGAAGAAAGGGCACTACGCACGAGATTGCTGGCACAACAAGAAGCAGACTCAAGGAAATGCAGTTACATCAACTCGTAGGGCCGAGGAGGATGAATGGGTTGTCGAAGCTTCTTGCATGGACACAGAAGAAGTGTTGAAGAAGATTCCAGCTAATGCTGCAAGCAGTTTCAGACCAATCGACTACAACAGCGATTGGATCGTGGATTCAAGATGTGCCAATCATATGACCGGCAAAGCAGACAAGTTGGAGGAGATGTCCAAATACAACAGGAGACGTGTGGTAGTGACAACTAACAATTCTAGACTGTCAATTGCACACGTCGGCAGCACCATGATCAAGCCTCGATCAAAAGGAGATTAAATGCAACTTGATCATGTGTACCATGTGCCAAGAATCAAGAAGAACCTGTTATCAGTCTCTCAGTTAACTAATTCGGGCAATTGGGTGCTATTTGGACCAGACAATGTGAAGGTGTATCGAGACATCAAGGTGATCGGCACGCCAACAATGGAAGGACCAAGGTTGGAGTCGATGTACGTGATGTCCGCGGAGTCTGCTTATGTCAAGAAGACAAGAAAGAACGAGACAACAGATTTGTGGCACGCACGGCTCGGACACGTCAGTTATCACAAGTTGAAGGAGATGATGATGAAGGAGATGCTAAAGGGTCTCCCACAACTGGATGTTCTAGAAGATACGGTGTGTGCAGGCTGTCAGTTCGAGAAGGCACATCAGTTACCTTATGAAGAGTCAACGTTCAGAAGCGAGAAGTCGTTAGAGCTTATTCACTCGGATGTCTTTGGACCGGTGAAACAACCATCTATCTCAGGGATGCGTTATATGGTAACGTTTATCGATGATTTCTCTAGATACGTGTGGGTCTACTTCATGAAGGAGAAGGCGGAGACCTTCACCAGATCCAAGGAGTTCAAAGACACAGTTGAAAGTGAAGTTGGCGACAAGATTCAGTGCATTCACACTGATAATGGTGGAGAATATACCTCAGCTGAGTTTGCGCAGTTTCTGAAGGCTTCTCGGATACATCACCAATACACATGTCCGGGGACACCACAGCAGAACGGTGTGGCCGAAAGAAAGAATAGGCATCTTGCAGAAATATGTCGGAGCATGATGCATGCGAAGAACGTACCAGGGAGATTTTGGGCAGAGTGTATGAAGACTGTGGCACACATCATCAACAGGATGCCACAACAAAGACTCGGCTTTGTCTCACCATTTCAGAAATTATGGAATGTCAAACCAACGGTGAGCCACTTTCGAGTATTTGGTTGTGTATGCTACGTATTTGTTCCAGATCATCTACGTAGCAAGTTTGATAAGAAGGCGATTCGGTGTATCATTGTGGGCTACGATTCACAAAGAAAAGGTTGGAGATGTCGTGATCCAACAACAGGACGGTGCCACATGTCAAGGAATGTGGTGTTTGATGAAGCATCACCATAGTGGTCATCAGACTATATAGCATTGCCCTATTCAAAGAATGTTGAGGACGAGTTGTAAGAGGACAACAAAAAAGGTGACTCCGAGGAAGAGAAAGAGACTACAACAGAGGAAAAGTCTGAGGAGAATCCACCTAGTGAAGCTGAAGTGACTCCACAACAGCAACTGAGGAGATCTCAAAGACAGAGAAAGCCTAACCCTAAGTATGCTAATGCCGCATTAGCAATGGTTGATAGCTTGAAGGAGCCAACTGTATATGAAGATGCAGCTGGAAAGGCGGAGTGGGAACAGGCGATGGAAGAAGAAATTTTTGCATTAAGGCAGAACCAGACTTGGGAATTGGTTTCCAAGTCGAAGGATCTTAAGCCCATCTCTTGCAAATGGGTTTACAAGATCAAGACGCGTGCAGACGGCTCGATCGAGAGATACAAGGCTCGGTTGGTTGCTCGAGGATTCTCACAGCAGTATGGGCTAGATTATGATGAGACGTTTAGCCCGGAAGTGAAGATCACAACTGCTCGAGTATTGCAATTTAATGTTGTTATGAGGCAATTTAATATGGTTTTTAATGGTGTTGTTAGATTTAATGGTTATGAGGCAATTTAATGAGGCTATGAGGCAATTTAATGGTGCTATGAGGCTAGAATGTTGTTAGAGTGCAATTTAATATGGTTATGACCTCAGCCAGGGTTTGAAATATGTAAAGGAATTTGGAGATTTCTCTAGTATGCAAGTTTCATTTGAACCGGGTTAATGAAACAACACACATCGGTTGCTGTTTCTGAACAGGTGCTGCTGCTATGAATGATTAAGTTATTAAGTTAGTTTCTCTAGTTAAGCAAAGTTATTGTAATTAAATACTTGCATACATTACCAGGCCATGATTATTTATCGAAATTTAATACTCAAATCCCTTAAATGTATTATATACATGGTTGTTTGATTTAACTTTTTTGAAAGCATAGATATTCGGTGTATGTGTAAACCTTTTTTAAAGCATAGATAGTTGGTGTTTTATTTGTATTAAGTATATCAAACTGGGAACTGGTTATACTTAGTCGGTGTATGTTTTAACTTTTTGTAAAGCATAGATATTTGCTTGATGTTGGTGTCAAGTGTCGATTTATTGGAGTTTACACAATACGGTAATTAACAAGGCCTGCATCTGGATACCTGTCCAATTCCATGTATCTTCTGCAACATGTTAAGTTATTACCAATCAATCATAGATTGTCCCTGCGCATGCATTTAGAAAAATCCAAAATGACATGTAATCCAGTAGCAAGCTGGGGTTTCCAGGGAAAGGAAAAAAATATACGTATGCTGCATAGCTGTCAGATGTATGTGTACAGCCATTCTATCTATCGATTGCAATGTACATAGCTTTGTCGGCCATTTGTATGAATTGGGCAGTAAGGAATCTAAATCTCATGTCCTTATTCCATTGTCGTCTCTATCTCAGGTTCAGACGCAAAGCAGAGAAGGAGCTGTTAGCCAGACAGATCTGATTCTCAAGATTCCAGGTATTTTTTTCCCCTTTTAACTGTTAAGCAATCTCAAGAATTGATTCTCAAGATTACAGGACAAAAAAAATCATATGTCCTGTCTTCCCATTTTATTCTTTAAAGTAGAAAATCGTTATGGTACTTTTTCTAGTAATTCAGTCTTTCCTTTTCTCTTACTTCCACCATGCAGCGCTTCAACAATGTGCATGGGGTCTTTTTTCCATCTATGTCACCCTGTGTGCTGAATAAATTTTACTTACCAAATTTGTTAATATCGGTTGTGGAATCCGCAAGCATGAAACTGTTACTATTGACTACGTATTTCCTAGGTCTTTCACACCTGCCAGCTGCTATAAAATTTACCGGCTTTAACATTTATTAAGAATATATGGAAATTGGATTAGGGTCTATTCAATACCCTAGCTACTGCCGAACTTTATTTAGGAATTGTTTTTGGAAAGTGTTGACCTGTAACCGACCTTTAGTACAACGTTATGGAGACTCACTACTGTTTTACTTAGTTGAAAACTACAAACGGTTCATTCTTAAATATTTGGAATATTGGTTGGTGATTTAAATTTGGAAGAGGACTATTCGTAATACCGCCTAACTATTTGTCACAAAAGTCATGTTACATAATAAACATATGGTACCTAATCTGGACAGCATAACAAATTTGTGGTTTGTGCTAGCCCCTATTCTCGTGCCACAACACCTTTGTGCTTCCACAACGGCGTCACTTAAGCAATCACTGCAATCTTCTGAAACAATATCCGGAGTGCATTGAAGAAGTGCATAAATTGTCTGAGAATCAGGACCACTTATTCTCCCCGCTATTACTTTCTTCTCCGAATCACCATCAGTAGCTTTGGTCCGAACATCATCCAGCAGAATTCCTAATTCTGCTTGAATCGTTCCGGACTGGTGGCATTTTTCGAATTCTTTCTCCACTGTCCTCCGGTGATCGATAGGGTTTGATAAATGGCTGCATCCGAATAGCTGAGCATGCAATTTCCAAACCAGATAATGGCCTGCTTTTGGTAAGGGCATGAGCTGGGAAGTGCAATGATTGCTTTTTGGACACACTTCTGAAAAGCGTCAAGTTCGACATCTCCTCTGCAGAGCACGATGGCGTTGACTCTGTCGGGATCTTCGCCTGCGGAGGCGTGGTAGAAGCCGTTGCGGGGGATATTCGTGGGAAGAGTGGCGAGGACGGCGTCGAGATTAGCTCTGTATGTGCTGTTGTTCGATGTGTAGTTTCCCTTGTCTAAGCAGCTATGAACACCACGTGATGCGGCGATGGTTATAAGATGGGGCAGAATGAGAAAAATGAATGCCCCTGGCATTCTTCCAGAGTTCATGGCGACAGCTGACGACTGTCTGAATGGGATGGATACAGACTGCAGAGTGGAAGAGGTGATGGTAAGAACTAGAGAAGGAAGTCTTGGTCAGTCTAATCACTGAAAGTGATGGAGAAAATTGAACCCACCAGGCACCACTGCTGACCATACCAACACGCCAGGAAATATATAAACTTTTCTTTTTCCCACAAATTTTATTTAATCAACTCGTTAGGATATATGAACAAAATTGTTACGCTTTAATTTGTCTTCCAATATTGTTCCAACTTAATATCCTTTGTTACCCAACACTCTAATTTTATTACTACAGAAAATCTCACCCCACTCTTTTCCTTTTTGCCCCCATGTTGCCACACAGAGGACATGGAACGTAACAAAAGGGATCATATCATATCAACTCATTTCGAATTAAACTTATGAATTTGGTCTTACTTCATTGTCAAGAAATGAAAGAAGACTTCCATCTTCAAGTTTGAGAGGCTATCATGTCATTGGTATTCTGATTCTAATCTTTATTAAATTCATAATCATACTTCTTAAAAATTATTAAGCACCATTTCATAACATATTTATTGCTTAAGATTAATGGGTTAACTTTTTTTTTTTTTTTTAACAGATTTGATAACTGGAAATACGACTTAATTGATTAAGTGGATTTAAATATTATGAGTAAAATAAAATTAAAATTACGTGATGTCATTTTCATTTAATTAATACTATTTAATCAAAAGAAACATCAACTAATTTTTAAAAAACAAAACTAATTTTAATGATAATTTTTATTTATTTTAAAATTATGACTTAATCATTCATATTCAACAATTTAATAATTCAAACTTCACATTCAATTAAGAGCAAATAGTTAAACAATATACACCATTAGATAAGATTTAAGTTTACTATTTAATTAATGCGGGACAGCTAATAATTCAAACTTCACATTCAATTAAGAGCAAATAGTTAAACTATATACACCATTAGATAAGATTCAAGTTTACTATTTAATGAATAAGAGACGGCCAACCTCATATTAGGCATTAATCTCAACCGACCCTAGAAGGCAGCAAAAGGAATAAAGATGAAGGCACATGCATTTCAAGCTTCATCCCAAAATGAAATATCTGTTACTTAGCTTGATCCACGTTAATATAATGTTGCAGGTGTCTACTTTTTTATCGGATAATTCTGAATTTAGAAACTGTGTTTAATCTTTTTTTTTGGGAGAACAAAACTGTGTTTAATCTTTGATTGAGTTGATGTGCACGTTACTCTTTAGTTTGTAAATAGGCATAGTTATATAATTTCTTAAATTTTCTTAACATACATAAAAAATTATAATAAACAAGTAATAAAAGACGAAAAAAGGATTATTCGAAGCCTTAAAAGAATTTTTAATGCATTGGGCTTGAAAATTAAATAAAAAATAAAGTCACAAGCTCACTTGGGCCGGTCAGCCCTGCAGGCTGGTCTGGGACCCCTAATTCCGGGCCAGGCCTAGATTGAGCCCGGCCCGGGCGGTTGCAAAGTTGAAAGCTGAGGCGCGAGCGAGACTGCTACTACAGGACTTGCAGGTGTGCTGACGCAGTGGCGCCTGAATCTTGTTTATCAGGTCTAAATTAGAATTTGTTTTTCACTCCTGAAGATTGTTCTTTTTCTCAATATAAAAGTGAAATTCAAGGAAAACTGACAAGTGACGAACGGTGTTGCCGATACTGCTGTTTCCCGTTGTCATTGTCGGAATCAAAACCACATCTGATTTAGCCAAACTCAAACCGCGGTGGGGCCCTTTTATAAGTTTATTGACCACAGCACAAGAACAAAGGCAATCTTTTGTGGGAATCAAATTGAATTAAGATAAAGTTTGCCCAGTTTCCATGGCGTTGCGCATTGCCAAATTAGTTGCTGTTTTTTCAGAATCCCATGTCTCCGGTTTCTCTATAGGTTTCAAGAAACGTTCGATCTTAGTCTCAACGCCCATCTCGAACAACTTCAGTAGTCAAACCCGGTAAGTCAGTTTTTAGCCTTCAATACGTTCCTGGATTTCTTGCCCCCAAACTGTTTGTGGAAATTCCGCTTACAGGTGTGTCTATTCAGTTTCTTAGATTCCGCCAATCTTTCTGTAAATTCACCCTACGTGATTTTTCTGGTCTACCTTGCATCATTTTATTTTATGTAGATGTTATATATGGAGTATTTGGGCATTTGGCATTGCTTGTCAGCAGTCATATTAAAGCAAAAATTTATAGATCTATGTTTTCAAATGTTTATTTTTTTTTTCTAATTACCTGAATATGATTGTTGAATTAGACTTGGCGTTGTATTTCTGGTGTTAATTTTTGGTAGTCGTACAATACTAGTTGCATTTGTTCAAATGTTACGTTTACTGTACTTACAAAATACTCTGTATTCAAGGTTAGATAAAGATGGTAAGACACATGACCAAGAATTTCAGAGGTGGTGCAATGGAGGTGGCATGTTTCATAAATCGGCTTCCATTGATCCAACTGTTGAAATAGAGCTTGGTGCGTTCGTTCATTCAGAAGCGGTTGTTGGTGCAAATGTCTTCATTGGTTCAGGAAGCATCATCGGACCTTCTGTAACAATTGGCAGCTCAACAAGAACAGGGTACAATTATTTACTCTAGAAACAGATCTGCACTTTCGCAATTTTGCTGAGGTGGAATGTTCATTTGTTGCATACTTTTGAACTGACATTAGGGTTTGACTAAATTGACATTTAATGTTCCAGATACAATGTTGCACTCGGTAACTGCACCATTGGTGATTCGTGTGTTATTCATCATGGAGTCTGCATTGGACAAGATGGTATGCCTTGCATAATCTCAGGCTCTATGAGTCTTTCTAATATATTGACATCTTGAATTCCCTCAAATTATGTCACATGTTTCAAAATATTGTTGTAGTGAGTCAGTTCTCATCTTTACTTCCTTGCAGGCTTTGGATTTTTTGTTGATGAACAGGGGCTCATGGTGAAGAAGGCTCAAGTTAGTTATGAAAATAATTTCCAACGATATTTGCCTTGATTTCTCACCTTCTGTATGCACTACTGGAAAATTGGTCTCTTGCACCGTGCAAAAAATGGGGCTTTAGAACCGTTCAAGAGACGCTGCTAATGAGAGAGGTTCTAGTGTAGAATTGCAGTTGCAGCGGACCTATGTTCGGTGCTAAAAGAACAAAAATTGCACCGGCCACTGAGACTAATTGACGGGTCTAGTGGCGTATGGACTGCACCGGCCAGGTAACGACGCCCGGTGCTAGTAATGTTTTTGCACCGGGCTTTTTTCTACGAACGGTGCGAGAGAGCCGCACTGGCACAGGTCATTTAGGCACTGCCGGTGCTAAAATGGAACACTTGAGGCGGCTTGCAATACGCCCGTATCAAATGAGCCGATTTTTTTTTTTTATATTCTGTTTCCAGGCTTCTTCGATCCAGACCTGTTGCATATGCCAAAACAGCCCATACATATCAAATGTAAAACAGAATCAATCCAACAAATGTGGGAAATCAATATTCATTCCATAACAATTCAATACAGCGTATTTGTATGACGAAACATATCCAATGAAGCTCATCAAGGTACGAAACTCACGAAATGTACGTACAACAATTTAACATATCGCATCTTAATTTACATCCAAATGTACGTACAGCAATAATATTAGTTCAAACCATTTTTTCTATTAGCTTAGGCCCTGAAACTCAACATTAATATAATGCATAAGAGCAGTTGATGGCACAAACTGGGCAGCATAGTGCGGCGAACAAGATGTGTGCCGTGTGACCGAAGCATTCGAGATTCTAGCATAATATGCCTGCAAAACACAGCTGTATTAGTGATAAAAGCAAAAACAATTTGAACACTGCAAGCTATATATATAACATCAAACAACGATTCAAAAGCTAGTATTTATTCCAAAAAGAAATGCAGGAGATGAAATATTCACCAACAAGAATTTATAAATGAAACATGAAGTGTATCTAAAAACCCAAAAATACCAAGTTCTGGATAGAATTCGACATATTCTCCCGTAATACTATCACATACCATGCATAATTTTCTTGAGAGTAGAGGAGGTAAAGATGTCGAACCAAACAATTGAAATAGATAAGTAATATGTTTATTCAGCCAATATATCGGTGTAAAACATCAATAAGCATCAATGTATTGGTAGATGCTGCCACCTGCAATATATTAACGGTTGTACAGGATAACATACAGACAAAGCTAGAATTCTAACACACGAAACAGCTGCCAGCAGGTGTGAAATGTATGAATACCTCAGTCTAAGTCTAAGCATTGGATTGTCCGATTAATTAGGGTTAGAAATGTATGCACTGGATCAACAGAAACTACAACGGAAATACCAATTATAACCTCACACAGCACATCCTATTATAACAGACAATAGAGAAACAGTTCAACACGGTGGCAATATTATACTCCAACATCCTTCTTACCGTAATTCTCAATCAAACCTCCATGCCCACATCGATCTCTTTCGCTTCATTGATTTACCCACCTGTGAGTTTAGGAAATGGCATTCGTTTAAGTCCAATCAATTGTAAAAAGGTGGTGCGCGAAACATGATAACCTCATTGATATTTTTGGTTTCTCATACAGCGTACCTCCGCATATAGAACTTCGCCCACTGCTCTCGGATCATGTCAATCTCCTCCTTTGGGTAAGGCATTTGAGCTCCAAAGTAATCCTGATTGCATAAATTGACACGATTTACGATGTGCAGTATGTGTGCTGTAAACATGTTCCAAATCTAAATTTGAATTAGTGTACTTACAACTTTGAAGTTACTGCAATCGCCATACATTGCCACAACTTCGTGCATGTACCTCAGGACGTAATATCCACACTCCACATTACCCGGTTGTTGAGCACACTATGTTGCAAGTTATATTGTAATGTAGCAACATTGAATCATAATAAAACAATTTCCGATCCATAACACAGAAATGTTGAATTAAATACAAAAAGGAACGTACGAACCTTCATTATGTTAAAGTTCAATCCCTTGGAGGTTGCGGGTTTACACTTACCCCCTTGGGCCTTATAGATTTCAAATGCCCTGCACAATCCGAAATAACATATAATGAAACAATAGAGGTGTATAAATAAGCACAATGTAGAACTTTTCTGTCTTGAAATATCAAGTACTCACAGATTCATGTGGCTGTAGATAAGCAGTTTACGTAGATTGTCACTCCTGAGTGAGTTGAATACATAAACTTCGCCCAATCGAAGTTCGATAACAAACAACATCCAGTGCGCGCTGCATGTTTCATTTATATATTACATAACACTATTGTTTATGCATACATATATTAAGTTTTAAGATGTTTTTTACCCCTCATTGTATGGCGCCAGAAGGAACTTGCATTGATTTTCCTTTTTCTCCATCTCGGCCAAAAAAGCATCTCTAATGTAGGCACTGTAGGTAGCAGGCTCTGTAGGTAGCAGGTTCTTTTTTCGCAATGGAGGCATTCAATTTCGCCGGACAGAACATCGACACGAGTCCTCGGTCAAAAAAATCCGCGTATTCGTCCATCAAGAAACTGCCAACATTTTATAAAAAGTTAGCTGAGCCCTAGAGTTATAAGCTAATATGGTAGGTACAATCACATTCCTAATTTACTTTAGATTATAAAAAATCTTACAGCTGATATACATGGAGTATCGACACGTTGATGCAATCTCCTCTGAGAAACTCCTCGAGGTCATCCCTCGTGATAGCTGAATACTTTGTTACCCCTTCGTAATAAAAAAGGGGAGGAGTGATGGGAATCGCGGGGCCCTCATATGTACCTGCACCCCGTAGCCACTCAGCCAAAGCTTCACATTCGGCACTACCAGCAACCTCATGCTCAACATCAACTGGCCCGTAGTGCTTTATTTCTGATGCTGTATTACTGTCAACCACAGATTTAGTTGCATCCTTTGCAACTCCGAGCCTCGTGACTCCCCGAGATGCCTGTTGCATAACGAAACTCTGTCAATACAAACTATAAAGGTTTGGCCTACGTATTCTAGGGTTTTTTCGTTACCTCAGCTCCATCCCTGAAGACAACTTGGTCCACTGGCCATTCCAGGAAATGTCCTGTCGCCTGCCCAACTTTCGTGGTCTCACCATCACGGGCCGGACATGGCAAGTCTGCATCGATGTGCTCAGGATATGGACAGTCTAAAGTTACCCTGTAGTGGTCAACCCGTGCTTGCTCATTATGAATAATTTCATTCCCGGGCATGTAAGGGTATACAGTGCCATCCGCGAAAAGCACTATATTCCTGTTCTCAATGTCCAAAATTCCAAGATAACAGCGTGTATTCACCTGCAAGTAATTCAGGTTGCATCGTTAATAATGTTAGTACGGAAAACTGTAAACCTTTTTTAATAACTGGGAATTACCCCCACAATCCGGGGTGCTTTAACGGTTGCTTGTGGTGTGACCGGATGTTGAGTGGAATCCTCGGCAGTTGAAGCACGACCGAACCACTTTGATAGTGCTGCTTCCACCACCGCTGCCACCCGCTCCTCTAACTCCCTCTCGAGCTCTGCCCGCATTTCATCCCGCACCTCATCCTTTATCTTCTTCTTCTTCAGTTCGCCAGATGCCGGAACTTCGCCTTGACTCACTTTGTGATCCTTTCGACTCGCTTTTCCAAAGACGTGTCATACCCCCACGTTGACTCCCCCAATGCCCTTCACACGCCCCCGATGGTCAGGTTTCCATATGGCCTTTGCTAAGGCGTCCATACCACGCTCTTGAACGAACGTACCATCTTTTTTCGCTTTGGCCTCTTCTTCTAATTGTTGATCCTGGATCAAGATCCCGAAATTAGGATACAAGTATCGTTCTAGTGGCGATGACAATGTACTAATTAGGTTTAGCAAACTTTGAATGCCATATGTTATCTAAGAAGTAAACTTACAATTTTCCGTGCCACCTCCTGCGTCTAGACAGATGAGGGATCAATACCCCATGAGCCATCGTTGAGTCTCTTCTCATGCGCAAGTTTCCATAACAAAGGTCTCCTAGAAGCTCTTGCTGCAATTGATGGGCTGTCCACGGTGGAGGTTGACGAATCACTCGCTGGTAGTGGGGGCAGCCTACCGTCCTTGATCCACTGTTGTTTGGCAGCGTAATAGGATTTTTGTCCCATCCGATGTGGAAACTCATTCTGCCGTCCACTTGTTCTTGCCTTTTCGCTCTTGGCCTGAGTCAATCAATGTAATTGCAAATGTCACCACATCTAACAGATTATGAGAGGTAAGTTAATGTAAAACAAATAGAACGAGCTATGCAATACCTGGAATTCGCTGCAATAATAATTTCGTTCAAATAGTTTCCATTGATCCTCGGAAATGATGCCTTTGTATACTACCCACGGATCGCGGTCTTCGGTCCTTTTGCGTTTCTTCGATATTTGCCAGTCTCCCGCCGCTTGTTCGACACTTACTTCAGCGGATTGACCCGATAGTAATTCCTGTTGTTGTGTTAGCACAGCTGCATGAGAAATAGCATTGTCATATGAAGACGTAGCACGTCATACATAACAGGGAACAAGACACTAATGTAAAGGCTTGACACACGTCTTACCTGTTTCATCACTCTGCAATAGCCATCGTCGTCTCAGCTTCGTTTTCCAGTTCCGAAATCGAGCTGCCACGAGTGATTCGAACTTGCTCCTCTTTTTCTCCAATCCAGGGTCTTGAATTTTGAATAGCCTCTGTTGTGCAATAACAAGAGAAAACAATGTGAAATATTTTGTGTTGGAAAAGTTGCTGAGTTAATAAAAAAAAACATATATAGGTTACTGATTTAAGAACTTAAAACTATCCCTTTGCCTCTTCCCAGTTCGAATCTCTTTCAACCTCGTCAAGGTGAAAGTAACTATCTAAGTTAATGGCAACTTTAGAAGCACAACTCCCAACGTGTCGCCCAAATGAGTGGGCCCAATCACCAACGGGGTTGTATAGTGGGTCCCACTCAAGAATCATCGAGTGGCCCTCAGCTTGGATCACTCCCCTAGACGGACCTCTACTCCTCCGGGGTTTTCGTTGTGACAGAGGAACCGCTGATGTAGTTGGCTGTGATGCAATAGTATTGGCAACCTCATTTTGGGCCCCAGTAGGGGTACCCTCCTAAAACGGAAAGAAAAGAGCCACTAGATGAGGACACGATATACA
>MAYD01358833.1:0-12410 GCA_001909325.1 Ruellia speciosa
CGATTTTCTTGTAGTGAAATTTGCCTCCTTAGTAAATATATAAGTTATTCTTGGTACTCTACTAATTGCCTTTTGGGTGGATTTGGGAGGCAAACCAAAATTTGTTGAATTTTTAGTAGTCCTTTTTTTTTCTTTTCTTTTTTTTTTTTCAGGTGGATTTGCTTTAAATCTTTCATTTGTTTGTTTATCTTTGACTTTTCTGAATTTTTCTTGTTGACTTTGGTTCTTGACGTTCAAGCTTTTGAATGATAGTACCTATAGTATTGTTGTTTTGGAACTTGGATTGAGTTTTGATTTCGATCAATTGTGGGCATGGGGGAGGAGTTTCTTGAAATCAGCGATGTCCTCACTTCGATTGGCTGGGGTAGGAGTTGGAATCAAGAATGGATTTTGCTAGCTGATTATGAAAGATGAGAAAGATTCAATTGTGGAAACAGTTTCGAGGTCTCTTTTGTCATTCATGGGTGTTGCTCTCCTTGATGATTTAGACTTTGGGTTGGTTGCCCTGTCTAGGGATGGGGTAGATCTTCCATATTTGCCTTTCCCCTTAGTTCTTTTATCTTGGTGGACTTTCATTTTCAGTTCTCACTCTTGGCTAGTTTGGGTGATGTCACTTGAAGTGGTTAATTTGATTATGGAATCAACCTTTTTCTTGGTTGCTCTGTTCGTAATGCATTTTAATTTATAATCTTGCTATCGATCTCATTTTGGTGAGGTTCCTTTCATTAGAGGACAAATCTGTAGTGATTGTGCTTTGAATTGAGTTCGGTTAGTCCGGAAGACTTCTTGTTTCTTCGGATTTTAGGGGTTCTTCGAAGATGGGATTGTGTATGGGTGTTGGTGGTCTTATGGACAAAGTTGTATTATGGTTAAGATCCTATTTTTGTTGGGGTTTCGATCCTCTTTGAATTATATGCTTCCTAGAGCGCTTATAGTTGGTGTTTCGATATCAGAATTTACATGATATCAGGATTTTGAAGGGCTATCCAGTTATATGTTTTCTTATTTTTGTAAAATTTTGGTGCTTCGACCTAAAAGTTAATGGGGCTAGAATGGGCACACAACAAATAGTAGTAATGTACTTCGTTTGCATTTATTGTTGTCTGAGTTGAATTGTTATATTTTTTTTTTGTTTTTGTGGTTGAATTGCTATTAAACTGTTTTTTTTGTCTTGCATCTAATTTTGCTTTTAGAATCTTGTACTTAATCCGATAAAATTATGCACTTAGAGTTGTATGATGAGTTCATGTCAATATTTTGAATGATTATCTTAAATATATATATATATATATATATATCTAGTATTAATTTGATCCGTTTAAGGATTAATATTTTAATTTAATATGTATATATATTAAATAATGTTACTTATATCCTAAATATACATAAAAAAATACAAACATAGGACCTAAAAGAATAAAGCTAGTAGTCATTTAATATTAATATACTATTGATTTATGTTTTTTCTTGGGTCATAATATACTAGTAGGAGTATTAATTTATGTTGTGGTGGTGGTGGTTAATATTTAATGAGAAATAAGATTAAGAATGGGTCCGAAAAAAGCGACTTTGCCGCAAAAGAGCACATGCGACTTTAATACACTTTCCTCAAAAATAAACTCTGCAACAAACCTGGTGGACCTGCCTCTTATGTTATGACTCCAGTCTTCCTTTCAATTTTTTTATTTTTTATTTTTCTTATTTCATTAAAATATAGTATTATAAATGTTTTGAGTGGCATATTTATTTATTTAAACATGGCAATGGTACTCATCTGTGAATCATTAGTAGGATTATCTTATGAAACATGTCTTCTGAATACACTGCCCCGGTCTGCTGCAGCACTACCATTTTCTTCTGGAAGCAACAATATAATAACTAATGCTATACGTGCAATTGTGTGTTTTTATCCTTTTTCAGTTTAGTTAGAGACTTAGAGTAGGTGCTCCAGTTTCCCCTGTCGTAATGTTATTACAGTGGTCCTATCCTGTCCTGAAGACCTGAACATCAAATTAGAGGTGGAATGAGGTAGCTAGGCACAAGGCAGGCAAGCAGGCAAGAAGAAATGTTAGAGACAACATTAATTGCATTGATTAATAATATGCCATGTTATGTTGTGTGTACTGTGTAGTGTAGCTAAGCTAATTTAATTACTCCTACTCCTAGATGCATTAATGTTGTGGGGACAATCGTATAACTGCTTTAATGCTGAAGAAATCCCAACTGTTGTCTATATTTGATTCTGATGTAGAGTGGACGAGTGTTAATAAATGGGTTTCAACTTTCAACCATTCATCATTGTTGCCTCCTCCTAAGTCCCAACTCCTACCTTATAATTATGTTGTACTCTATGTTTTTCTTACTTGTAATGAGAAATATGGTATACATTGATACAATGCAGCAGCATTTTGCCCTTATTACCTACGCTTGACAAATATTCTAGGGGTAAACTATGTTTGTACAATTACTTTTCCTATTCACAAAAAAACTGGCCCCAGATGGGGTTGGCGTATCCGTTTGCAAAAAGTTGCCCTTTCGGAAAGGATTGGTGACCCAAGTGCGGGTCTGAAAATCCTATCCACACATCGGCGCCAACTCTTGATAGCAAAAATTGATGTTGATGATACGACTGCTGAAAATAAGTTAAAGTAATTACTAATTACACACGGTTGTTAAAATCAAATTTAACCACCACCATGTCGGAATTAAACAACGGAACTAGTGATGTTGGATCCATAGCGCAGCTGCACCCAAAACTAATACTACTATCGAAAGATTTGATGTTTTTACTATAATTTGCAGTAAGTGTGGTGTGCTTAAACTTGACGCCAAAGAAAAAGAAAAGAAAAGAAAGCTAGGAAAGACAGCAGCACATGGAAGACACGGACACTGACGGATAAGAACATATGGTTGGGTTTCAAATCACTACATAAAACTGGAAAAGCAACTATTGCCTGTGTCCTCCTATGGCCTATGGATAGAGACAATAAAAGGACAAGTTGCCTAATACTATACAATTAACCATGATCCAACCATACTTCTCAAACTCATCTAGTAACCTATCATATTTCATATGTGCAACAAAAGCATACAATGTATATATCTCTACAAAATCAAATTTCAAATGATTCAAGGGATTGTCGACACCAATGGGTCATTAAAGACGTGAAAGATGCATAAACCCCGGGGTCTTATTGATATCAAGCATCATTCAGTCAATCGTCAGGAACTCTGCTACAGTGAGAAGTTGCTGATGATTCAAGTGTAGTAGTTATATTACATGAACGAAATACGTTTATGGAAAGCATACAAGAAAGTATAGAATGTGTATGGGAGCATGATAAGGGCAGTTTAGTGGCTTAAGAGGAGCAAATTGAAGCACATCACTTCCATTTCTTGAACTTATGATGGTGTCCATACATGCCGTGTTTCCCAAACTTGCCATGCTTGCCAAACTTGCCATGTTTGAACTTCCCATGGTGGTAACCGCCATACCCTCCATACCCTCCATACCCTCCGTACCCTCCATACCCACCAGGGGATAAGTGGTGTGCCCCATAAGCAGCTGCTGCACCTCCCAGTAGGGCTGCTCCAAGTCCGCCGCCTGAGAATTAAATAAACAATCAATGAGCTCATCACATGATTGGATTAGGGCCGTTTTGAATATATTTTGGGCTCTAAGAAAAAACTAATACATAGAGAAACAATTATTTTTTTCTCATTTTTACAAAAATCACTAAATGAATGAATAAATAAAACCATAGAAGTAAAAATGAGGCCCCAAAATTAAGGGCTGATGCTGCTCCCCATAAATAATTAAATAAGTTGTTGACAAAATTGACATGCCTGAATGAGTTGAACCAGGATAATGGGATGGATATTGGCCATGTGGGGGATGAGGGTACCCTGCCCCAGGGTAACCAGCCGGGGGAGGATATCCAGCGGGAGGATAGCCCTGGGGGTAGCCTTGTGGAGGATATCCTTGTGGTGGATACTGTGAAGGGTATGCTCCATGAGGTCCATAAGATGCCATATTAGAAAGAAATCCTCTGTCCTGATGAGAGTTGTGCTTGTCCTTTCCCCCACCCATCCTTGAATCTAACTGACAATAACTGCGATGAATGAATAAACAGAAACATGTGTAACAAGGCGGGAAATTATTGATGCCCACTTTAACTAAGGCTCATAATTCAGACAAGAGAACAGAAAAGATTATGAAACAAAATAGAAATTCAAAACCAGAATCATGAGGCATCAAAATGTAACAGAAGGCATACTACCTGAGGGGTGTAAATTTTTGCACAAATGCTTGAAATTGAAGAGAGTGATGCAATGCAGCACCAGTGTATTTGTAGCATTACAGGCAGAATCAGTGCCGCACTAATCTTCAATTGGTCAAGCGTTCCTTGTACGCGTCACGCGTCTTCTTTATGCCTTTCTTGTGGGATTTGTGGATTCCCTTTCTTTGTGATCAACTCACCAAACAAGAATCGTTTAACGAATATATGAGTATGATATTGCTCCATGCAAACTTTTGTTTTGTTTTGTTTTTTCACGTAATAAAGAGCTAAAAAAGACTTTTAGGTGAATTCCACATGTTTATAAGCGAATTGATTCGTCAAGCTTAAGCCAATTCAAGTCGTTGAATAATGATTCAATAATAATTGATGTTTGATGAGTTGTTTGTTAAAGAATTCAAATAAATTCAGTGATTGTAATGGGATAGTTGGATTAATTAAAGGAGATGGAATACATAATCGTGTGGAATATTGCAAGCATAAAAAAAAGATGATAATATACCTCTTGTTAAATTGATAATATATAATAATACCTAAAGATATATTCCGCGGTTGAACTTATATTGGTCGATTCTATCCCCATTGGGGTTTCAAGTTTGGACCGATGATAAGGTGCAGGCGACAGGCGCGCAGCAGCCCAAGTACATCTTGATTTTGATATGTCCTGCTGTTAGAAAATGGAATCTGACTGCCACAAATATTCATTCACGAACCAACAACGTTTCCATTTAGTTACCATGAATAATAATAATAATAATAATAATAATAATAATAATAATAATAATAATAATAATTTTTTTCAAAAAAAGGTACAAAGTTCTGGTATGAATTCATGGAAATAAAGTTTGCGTAATCAAATAGAAATATAATCGTGAAACAATATAAAAGTTCTTGGTTCTTCCTTTTAATTTGTAGTTGCACTAATTCATAGGAATTAGGGATACGACTCCTAAATAACCCTAAAATTTATATAGGGTTACGACATATGACTTAAGGTATTTATACTGAAGACTAAAAAACAATCCCAAAGGCCAAAACTAACAGGGGAAGCTCAAGTTGGTGAGAATTGGATGCACCAACATACATCAACCAACTCCTCAACAATGGGGGTGTTTGACAAACAGCTGATAGCTGAATGCAATGTGAACTGAATGCAGTGTGTTTGATAAAATTTAACTGAATGCTAATAAGTATAAAAAGACATTTAAGAACATGACATATTTATTGTTGAGTCTATTTTGATAAACCATATGGGTAAATTGGGAAAAAAAAAATAAATAAAAAAATCAATCAGCTAATTTGAAAACTCTCCTCCTAGGAGGAGCTTCAAAGTTAGCTTATTCACCCCAATAAACTATTTCAATAAACTCTTTTACCAAACACAATTTTAACTGGTTTGACTATAAAATCAGCTCTTTAAACCAAAATCAGCTGAATTTGTTCAATAAGATCTTTTACCAAAAACCTTCAATATTTCAGAATTCACCTGTTCGTATTTGGACGAGTCCAACCAGGCTTGGTAAGAGCTCCTGTCCTGTGTCCACTCCATTCTAATTTCTAAATGAAGTCAGTACAGGGGACAACAGCCAAGGAGCACAACAGAAATAATGCATCCATATTTCATATTCGAATTAAACTGAAAGAACGGGGGAAAACAAGTAGCTAAATGTTATCAACACCATCGAATCAACATCCTACTTGGGTTCGTCAGGTATGGACATCAAATTTAAAACATCACCATTCCCAGATTGCTAACACATAGAGCATGAACAAACTTGGATGCAACACCATAGAGAGGTTTCTGAGTTAAGTGGTTCCTCGATAGGATTAAGCGCAGTAATTACCACATGTTGAGCCAGGGGGCTCAGTTAGTCTTCACGAAATGGGGAGAAAGCAGCTTTGCAACCTCCAGAAACCCCACTTTATCCTTATTGAACAGTTTCTTGAGCTTGGCATCACACAAGATCTCCCGCTTATCAGATGGGTTCTGCAGAAAAACATCCAAACACCGATATCATCACATTAGTAAACAAATGAAGCTTTGTTCAAATTATGATATGCCTGTATGTAAGGCACGCCGACGACAAGGGCAGAAATTGGGGCTTGGCTATCAATGAGCAAAAACACATCAGGCAACACAGTGGAACCAAGCAAGGTTGCATAAATACGATGTTTGTTGGTTGTACATAGCACAATATATTCAACCAATTTATAAGAAATTCAAAAGGCAAACCCTTTCCAATAGGCACAAAACAATCATCGTTTTAAAAGCAGATTTTATGTATGCACAAAATATACTGAACATCAGACAGAGCAGCAACACGCAACAAGGACAAACTAACAATGCAATTCAACTCAAGGAAGAGTTCATTCTCTCTGCATTGCTCATAGATGTCTTGAGGTTTAGATAAAAAAGCAAGTTCTAAACAAGCCCAACTTCAACATCAAAGTTTCATCATGACAACCTCCCCCACCCACAAAACATGTTTCAACTGTCTCGCTCACAAATGGAATCAAACACTTTCACCTCAAGCACACACAAATGCATATGTGGGCAGAACCACACACAACAGACAAATATGCCACAACTCACACCCACCAATTTCCATTTGTAGACATTGTTTTTCCTTTCCCATTTTCGTTTATCTTTCAATACACAAATTGCACATTCCCAGAAAAGTCAAGACCAACAAACCAACACAATCCAAATAAGATTCTAGACCAAAAGTCCGCGTCCGAAAAAGCAAACCCTAACCGCACCTTCAAGCACACGAGCTTCCTGCTGGCTACTTCCATTCGTGAATCGTTACCAATCAATCATTAAGAAAACCTAGAAAACGAGGGGAAAAATTTGCAAAAATAAAAGAATGCTTCCAACAGTACCTGCAGATTATGAAGCTTGATATACTCCCAAAGTTTCTTCGAAGCTTGCGCACGAGAAATTTGTTCGACACCGAGTACGCTCTGCAGAGCCGGCGACACGGGAATCTCCCTCATTATCCCACTGTTCGTAACCGTTTTTTTCTTTGGCAGCCTTGCCGATTTCGCAGCACCGGCGCCGGCGGCTTTCTTGCTGGCGGAAGCAGAAGCATCGAGCTTGGAAAGCGACGCACCCGCTCTAGCTGCGGCAAATAGAGCCCTGGAGCCACGAAGCAACCCAGACGCAGGAGACATTGAGCTGAAATAGACGGCGGCGGCGAAGCTGAGACTGTGGGAGAAGCGATCGAAAACGAGAGCGCGACGGCGAGAATCGAGGAGACAGTGAGGGTATCAGTAACCCTGTTCTTGATTTTTGGTTTAATTAATTAATTAAAAAATAGTAACAATTGCATTTATTATTATTTAGTGTCTGAGTTACGTTTTTGTTTTGCAACACTTTCATATTTACACTTTTCACACAATTTAATTTGACTATTATTAATGACTTATATTTAAAAAAAAATATAGTCATGAGTCTTGTTGGATTCGTCTTAATGAGTAGATTTAAGATATCAACTTTATATATTGATAATTAACAATATTAATAGTTAAAGTTATAATACCTCCATTTTCTTTTTTTTGCAACACTTTTCTTTAAGGGAAGTTTCAAAATTTTTGCTACATTTCTAAATATGGTAACTTTCTTCCACTTAAACATATTTTATTATTTAACTTAACTCCATTCTTCCCTCTTAATATAAAGTTGTTTTAATTTCCGTGTATACTTATATGTTGTAAAAATATCAAAACGGAGGTAGTATATTGATAAGCATGAAAATAGAAGTTGAGGAAGATAATGAAACGATATTAAATAAATAACGCTTCATTTCGTGAAAGGAATGACAAGAGGCCACAAAATGTTGGAGCTTTGTGGCCCATAAAAATATTGGGCTGAACTGAAAATTTGTTGGCCCAAATAAAGCCCATTTGATTTGCAGAGGTGCTTACTGGCTTGCTGTATATCTCTCATCCTCATGTGTTCGTGGGAATGTCAGTGCTCTTATCCATTCGATTATCCTTTCTGCCAAATGCCAATGCCATCTCTGTCGTAGTATCTGCAGGAGCTTCTCCAGAATCTTGCTATTTGTTCCATGCAAGAAGTTTTGCTTCATTGAATTTCCTGGTGAAAATGAAGGGGAGAGTTCAGTAGGAATGGAAAGATTTTGAATTGGTGGAATGCGTGGGAAGTTTGGGAAAATAGTGTGATTGTGCGTATAGAAGGATGACGTGCCTGTTGCCACAGTTCAGATGTTCGCCTGATGCTTTTGCGGTTAAATTCAGGTGGCAGAGCCATTCTTCAGTCTATTCTTGTAAGTTAATTTATTCAGCGTATTTGCCTGTGAGTTAATGCATTAAGTTAGCTATTTATATTCACTTGTAGCTGGAAATTGAATTGATAGATGCGGAATTTATAGAGTTTGGCAATTTTTAGCTTTTGAAGTTGCTGCAGGAGAAACTGAATTTGTTTGGTTTGCTTGCTCCTTTAGCTGGATAGTGTTTACCTCTCGGCTTTCCTCTGCCTGAAATTTTTTCTGTTTAAACCGTCTGGTAATGTATGTTCCTGATGTGATGTTGGACACTAAGACTCTTCTGTTTGAATATTCCATTAATCTGCATCCAGTACAAGAAAGCAGGAAGTTTTGGTTTGGCTATACGTTCGTTTATTTTTGGAACATTGGTAGATCTCACGATTCTACAACCGTGGGTCTCATCTTGTAATGTACTTAAATGCAGCAAAAATTAGAGAAGCTACTGATTTCCAGACACAATGTATCTTGTCAACGACATCATCCACAACACTGACAGCACCTAAACTAGTCGAGTTTGAGAAGCTACATTTATCATCATTGGAAAATATTCCTAATTCAGTTCCTGCTGATAGATCATGGATAACATCAACAGCTAAAACTGCAGTACTTGATTTGGAGAAACTTGCGTCTTTAGATACTCATCCAATTCCTTCTGCTGCAAACAAACCATGGCCATACGTTGGTGCAGTTGGCGCCCCTCCTGAGGTAGGTGTCAAACCAAATTGAGATTAGAGTTACAGTGTATGTTTTAGCTATATCTGAACTCTTTAATCTCTAACTTTGATGTGCTTGCAGTTAAGTCTTGCAGCAAATTTAGATAGGGAACTGCTTCTTAGGAATGAAGAAGCTGTCATTCATGCTGCTGCATCTGAACTGCTTGCTCTGTCCAAGGCAGCAGTCAAGGCCGCAAAAGATGCATCCATGATGGTCAACCCTCATAAATCCACCAAGTCTAACAACACTACTGTAGTAAGCTTACCTGGAGTGGATGATTCCAAAATTGAGAAAAATCAGCTTTCTGATCTTGCACAGAGAGTTGTCAGTGATTCTAAACTTGCTGAAGATGGTTTGGGCAGAAACTATACCAGTTCTTTTCCAGCTTTAGAATCTAATGATGTGGAGCCTAGTGCTGAGGAACTTGAATTTCTTGAGGCATTGCTCTCCAAGAGTACAACTGTTAGATCAACACGTCAAACAGAGAGAAAAGCCAGGAGAACAAGAGCTGCAGAAAAGGCAGCATCCAACACTGTTTCTGTAAGATCAGGTCCTTCAAGCCGGAAAAAGCAATCTGCTATAAAGGATGTAGATTATTCTGACCCATTGCGGTACTTCAGAGGGACCACAAGTACATCCAAGCTACTCACTTTCTCAGAAGAACGGGTGCTGTCACAAGGGATTCAGGTAACTCCCAGGGAAATTACGCTCATAGATTACTTTTATCCTTTCAATCCGTTTCTTCATTATATGCTATTTATAATGGATATCTTAAATCTGTGACCCTTGGACTATTTTATAATATGCAGAAAAAATTCGAAAGGTTTCACACGTTTACCTTGGCTTTGGTTATTCGAAATGAATCATTTAATTTCATGGTATCTTTGCTTCCCTTGCTTTCATCTGTCAGCAATGGATTGTTGAGTCTTTTATGATATGTTTGCAAAGTCTGGCATGTGAAATCTTCTTTGAAGCAAATGTTAAATCGAGTCTTTGCTCCAGAGGTATCCAGTTATGTTATTCCAGAACCATTCTTGTTCAATTTGTCATTTCGTTGATGAAGTTATTATATTTCTTTCACCTTCATAGAGGAAATTGTTCTAATGTATCACTGTTGAATGTAAGCCGTTCACCGCTTCAGTAATCTACCTGCCTTCAGTATACTTATCCATGGTGTATGTAGGCTCTACTGAAGCTGGAAAGACTTCGTGAGGAGCTTACACATCGTTGTGGCAGTCCGCCCACTTTTTCCCAATGGGCGGCAGCCGCAGGCATTGACCAGAAAACCTTGAGGAAGCAAATAAATCATGGTTCCCGGTGCAAAGATAAAATGATCATGAGCAATATACGTCTCGTTATTTCCATTGCCAAAAATTACCAGAGTGCGGGGTTGAACCTCCAAGATTTGGTTCAGGTATCCACTATGTTGACTGTCAAACTTAATTTTGAGCAATAGAATTAGAAACCATAAATCTGGCAAATGACCAGTTGTTCACATCCCTTGCCTTACCGGTACTGGTACACGTCCTCAGGAAGGATGTCGAGGCCTAGTTAGAGGTGCAGAGAAATTCGATGCATCAAAGGGCTTCAAATTCTCCACCTATGCCCACTGGTGGATAAAACAAGCAGTCCGGAGATCCCTTTCTGACCAGTCGCGAACGATCAGATTACCTGTGAGAATACTGCTACACATTTTTTAGATTCCTGCTGTTAGGCTGTAGATTTAACTCAGAATACTTCTTGCAACGCTGCCTTAGAACTCACTTTAATGCTTTGTTTTGCTTTGTATCAACAGTTTCACATGGTTGATGCGACGTATAGAGTGAAGGAAGCCAGAAAGCAACTGTACACAGAAAATGGTAGACAACCTGATGACAAAGAAATAGCTAAAGCAACAGGCCTGTCGATGAAACGTCTCTCTGCAGTCATGCTAACCCCCAAAGCTCCACGATCCCTTGACCAAAAAATTGGGCTTAACATGGACCTCAAGCCATCGGTATGCCCTCCACATGCACACTTCTCCACTGCAAGAAAATTTTCTTGCTATCCCTACGCCTGCTTGCTGCCATCTTACTTCCTCCTCCTTTATTTTTCTTCACCTTTTTTTTTGCCTCCAGGAAGTGATTGCAGATCCTGAAGCAGAAACAACAGAGGAAACACTCATTAAACAATTCATGAAACAGGACTTGGCGAAGGTCCTGGACAGTCTGAACCCACGAGAGAAGCAAGTGGTGAGATGCAGGTTTGGTATGGAGGATGGGAGAATGATGACACTGCAAGAAATTGGGGAAATGATGGGAGTGAGCCGGGAAAGAATCAGACAGATAGAATCTTCAGCATTCCGGAAGCTGAAGAACAAGAAGAGAACAAGGCTCTTGCAACAGTACATAACACCTTAACCTTGCAAGTCCCAATCACCACATGTATCTGAGTCTCATCATTGTCTGGTTGCTGCTAATGTTAGAACATAATGACTGGGCTTTTCCACGACCATAACCCCTGTCCGTCTCAACGTGCTGCCTCCTTTTCCCTGCAGTCACCACACACATACATATATTATCTCGTTGAGTTACACCCTTCCAGACTTTCTGTGAATACGAGCAGCACACTTTTATGTATTACAACAGTCTAGACATACTATGCATTTAATGTTGTTATAGGAAATTTGTTTCTGCTACTTCTACATATGCATTTTGTCTTGTCAAGTTTCATGCAATACATTCTTGATTTGAAGGATCAAGTAGTAAAAACCATTTCTTTTTTCTTTTCTGCTAAAGCGTTCGGTATCCCAACCACCACAATAGTCAATTAATTCCAATTTGGCCCAAATAGCAACTGTAACTGTAAAGTTCAACTCTTACTCAAAAAATCACTTGTTAATTTATAACTTCCTCTGACATTTATTGTTCGCTTGCTAACCAAGCCATATAAAGAAAAATTGAGAAATAAAAAATTCAAAATTAATGCCACCTCCGTCACACACAGTTTTTTAAGAAAGATAAATGAATATTTTATTGTGCGATAAGAGAAAATATAGTATTTTTAAGGGTAAGAAAACGAAAATAACCAAAATAAATAAATATGGCATTTATTTTAAAAGAACCAAAAA